>VTPC01003926.1:0-17129 GCA_011009095.1 Ignelater luminosus
TAAATACTGCGAAATTAGTAAAATAAAAGAATTTATACTTGATGGAACCGAGCGCTGTCTACCTTCCAACTGAAAGCTTGTACCTACCTCAAACTACTAAGTAATGAATATAATTACTCGCAATGCAAATTATACCGCTACTTAAATAAGAAAATTCTTAAACTAGAACCAATTTTTCACGTTGCATTATTGTTTGTTCTTACTGGTGATCAGTGTAATACTTAATATTAATTAATTTTTATAAGATTTGAAAATTTATAATCTAGATCACGTTTCTTAATATTTTTATAATTTTGTAATGTTACTGTGGTTTTCATTACCAGAACTGTTCCCTTTTATAATTTTAAATAAAAAACTGATTTATGATCTTGAATAAAAACATTTCAGGTGCGGTGGTTGCCAACAGGTTAAGCGAAGTCGAACAATGGAACGTGCTTTTGTTAGAAGCTGGCGGAGATGAAACGGAAATATCAGACGTCCCTTTAATGGCTGCATACCTACAGCTATCACAATTGGACTGGAAATACAAAAGCGAAGCACAGGGGAACGCATGTCTAGGTAATAATAATTATTGATATACAGCAAACCGTTCTCAATTTACAACTGAAATTCATTTGCAGCAATGAGAAACGGTAGATGTAATTGGCCACGCGGTAAAGTAATCGGGGGATCATCCGTGTTAAATTACATGCTGTACGTACGAGGTAATAAAAAAGATTACGATATTTGGGAATCCCTAGGTAATCCCGGATGGGGCTCACGAGATGCTCTTTATTATTTCAAAAAATCCGAAGATAATAAAAATCCATATCTCGCCAGGACACCTTATCATTCAACAGGTGGATATTTAACTGTATCAGAAGCTCCGTATCACACTCCCTTAGCGCTTAGTTTCGTGGTAGGTGGGACACAATTGGGTTACGAAAACAGAGATATTAACGGTGAATTTCAAAGTGGATTTATGATTGCTCAAGGGACTATTAGAAGAGGTTCTCGTTGTTCTACAGGAAAAGCGTTTTTAAGGCCGATACGATTAAGACGAAATCTGCATGTTGCGATGCATTCTCATGTAACTCGCGTTTTAATTGATCCTCTTACGAAAGTGGCTTTTGGAGTGGAATTCGTTCGTGGAGGAAAATTATATAGAATAAGAACTAGTAAAGAAGTAATCGTATCGGCTGGTTCTGTGAATTCTCCACAGGTCCTTATGCTATCTGGCTTGGGGCCAAAGGAAGATTTAGAGAAATTGAAAATTCCCGTAATACAAGATCTTAAAGTCGGCCATAACATGCAAGATCATATAGGTTTAGGAGGTTTAACGTTTATGGCGAATCAAGAAGTTTCCATTACATTAGAACGAGTTTACGCAGTTAGTCCTGTAATGAAATATGCCGTGCTCGGTGGAGGTCCCTTAACGATCATGGGGGGAGTTGAAGGATTAGCATTTGTTAATACAAAATATGCTAATGCTTCAGAAGATTTCCCAGACATAGAATTCCACTTTATTTCGGGTTCAACTAACTCAGATGGTGGTGCACAATTAAAAAAAGCTCACGGTTTAACGGACGAATTTTATAAAAAGGTATTTGAACCAATCAATAACAGAGATGTTTGGAGTGTTATTCCTGTTTTATTACGTCCGAGAAGTAAAGGGTTTATTAAATTACGCAGTAAAAATCCACTTGATTATCCTTTAATATACCCAAATTATTTTCAAGATGATTTTGATATGAAGACTCTTATCGAAGGTGTAAAAATTGGTGTTGCTTTGAGTAAAACACCTGAATTTAAAAAATATGGAAGTGAATTACACAAATTTCCAGATTGCGATCATATTCCTGCCTATACAGATCCTTACTGGGAATGTATGATTAGATTGTATTCGGTTACGATATATCATCCAGTAGGTACATGTAAAATGGGTCCCTATTGGGATCAAAGCGCTGTAGTTGATCCACAATTAAGGGTTTATGGAGTTAAAGGTTTGAGGGTTGTAGATGCTTCTATAATGCCTACATTGGTAAGTGGAAATACTAATGCACCTACAATTATGATCGGAGAAAAAGGATCGGACTTAATTAAAGAATTTTGGTTAAATTCTGTTAAATCGAGGATGGGATAAAAAAGGTACCACAAATATGTGGCGTGTTAACGTTTCTCAAATATCAGAAGATGCAGGTAATGTAAGAAGATACTGATATAAAATTATTTAAATGTTTGATATCAAGCTCCTAAGTTAAGAAAATCTATTTATTGTAAATTATTTATTTGAATAGTGTTAATAATTATAATAAATTATTTCTGCAATGTTTGCCTTTCATTATTAAATAACAGAAAGTGGTAGGTTTCTTTTAAAAAATCTACGGCAGGTCCACATTTCTTTTTTTTGTATTGGAAAATTAAATTACTAAACTGTCGCATATAAATTGATGTGGGTTAGATTTAGGTGGGCTGTGAATTTCCTACTTTTTGGCAGACATGTAAAATTAAATTATGTGAAAACAACCAAAACTGGAAATTCGTAGTTTTTATTGTAACTTTTAAAACGGTTAACACCAACTTAACATTTTGTAACAAACTTTTACAAATATTGTATTTCTCTATTCAATTGTTTTGAGCCGTGGAAATATAATTTTACCTATCATTTCAAAACAAAATCCCATTTTTATAAAAACAAAAAATATCTATTTAGATGAATGAAAACAGAGGTGATTAGCACAAACTGATTTATTGAAGTGTCACTCTTAATTACAACATAAAGTTTAGATCATCAAAGTGTAATCCATCATATTATTATCCCTAATCAAGTTTAGTGTTCATTGTCATGTCTCTTAGGTAAATATCTTCAGCATTCACTTCAGTCGTACAGTACCGATGAAACGTAGGCAAAAATCCATTGGCAGGTATAAATGGTAATTCGATGGATAAAAATCTGGATTTTACAATATTCCCCAAAATAAACAGAACTGAAATTTAGAGTGCTGTGGAATTGCTCTCGCAATATGCATTTGTCATATTTGGCTTGAAAATGGTTCTCACAATTGGGGAAAAGTGTTTATAATAGAGCATTATTTCCGTTCTTACGGATAATGGCCCAAGTTTGAAACAAGTCTCAGAAAAATATCGACAAGAGTTTAGCAAAGCGGCCTCCAGTAAAAGTATAATATTAGCAATTGTTAAAAAATCTCGTCACACTAGTAGTGTGTTGTGTCAGCGCAAGGGCTTTTCAGGTCGTCGAAGAACAGTTTTTACCAACAATAATCAAGGACGCGTTCTTTACTAGAGCATACAGTTCCCAAAGAGAAGCCTTCGACAAACTTCATATAAACTGAATATCAGTGAAACATCCACACGTCGACTGTTCAAATCTATTGGTGGTTATCCTTACTGCATTCAAATTGGACAATGACTAAACGTTGCGGACAAACGTGCAAGAGAAGTTTACTGTGGACGAGTGTTGAGTCTAGTGTACGAAGATCCCAATTTTTTAAGAAACGTATGGTTTTAAGACGAAAGTCACATTCACCTTAACGGTTATATCAATCGACAAACAACTCGATTCTTTGGATTTGAACGCCCAGATGTCATTGTAGAGAAACCACTCCACAGTGAAAGAGTTACCATTTGGTGTGCCGTGTTTGTACATGGGATCATTGGTCTTTATTTTGTTGAGGACGAGGACGAGCATCCAGTTACTGTTAACCAAGAGCGTTACAGAGAGAACATTATTACACCTTTTGTGAGAGATTTACAAAACTTTTGCCGCGCACGAAATCTGCAGGTGCACAGGCAATGGTTTCAACAGGACGGCGCAACGAGCCATACAGCTAGATGCTCCCTAGCTTTACTTCCTGAACATTTAAAACAGAATAATTTCTGACGCCACTTGATGGGGGCATGCTGAAGGAATCAGTATTTCGATCAGAAGATCCGCCAGAAAATATTAGAGAACTACGACGAAAGATACTAACCTACTTTCAGCAACTGCAGCAACCCCTCTTTATAAATATGTTAGATAATCTGCAAAATCGTTATGAAGCTTGTTTGCGCTGCAAAGGTGCACATTTTGAACATTTAAATTATATAAATTAAAAAATAAATACAATTTTCATTTTCCGTACTGTTTATTTTAGCGAATACTGTACAATGGTTACGGAAGTTAAAAGAAAAACTTTTCAATTTTTCTGTGCCGTCTTCTTGACAAACCTATACTGAATATCGTTCGTGCAAAATTGTACAAATTCATTAATATTGTCAAAAAAGATTACTTCCAGCAGGGAGGAAAAATAATTGAGTGTACAGCGTGGTCCAATTTGGATGGGATTAAATGCGCAGATAAATGAAAACGACTTAGGTACTCGTGGCGTCTTTTTTCATGCTTGTTCCATTACCGTTGTCAGAAATAAGCTGCCGTCTTTTGTTTTTTCCCCAGAGAGAAAAAGTGAAAAATGGCCGATTTCTTCAATTTGTTGTAACTTCTTTATTGAGGCACTTTTTAACGTAGAATTCAATGCCGTCAGTCGTTGTTTTCTAGCCCTTTCCATAACTGCGCTGTAACTCAAAGTTGATTTTTTTTAAATGGACCGATTCCTTCAATTTGCTGTAACTCCTTTGTTTTAGAAGCTACAACAAAATCATTTTAGCATTGTTGAAGCACTTTCTAACGTAGAATTCAATGCCGTCACTTGTTTTTTTTCTAGCCCTTTCCATAACTGCGCTGTAACTTAAAGTTTAATTTCTTGATTGGTCCATTTAAAAATTTAACTTTTTGACTCAGATTTTGATGTAGATTCACGTGGTGTACAGATTATGTGGCATTTAATATACACTCTATATATTACAGCTTAAGGCGAACTTCGAACAACCAAAAGCATCGGGAGATATTCTTATTTGTGTACATTTGCTTGGAAAAGTATATCTTTGCACTCCGTAGGAGAAGCGAAAGTTGAACCGAGGCCATTTGGTTAGCAGTATCTGCACTAGTCTAGTATTTGTTATGGAGGAAGAAAAGCCTAGTAAATATGACTCTTAAACTCTTTTTCCCTAACCTTTCGCTGTCCTCTCAATTACCATAGGACCACCTATTGTATTTTACCCTGCTCTCTTCCCGAACCTGCCAGATCCCCCAGTAAAATAAGGGCATTTTAGTCATCCTCCACAACTACTAATGACAGGTTCTTCTTACAGTGCAGTGGCCAATCAGGATATCGATTACAGGATTTAGGGTCCTCTAGTTTTTACCGATGAGCTAGTTCAGCTTATACTGGTTGCATCTGACTATATGGTCCTTAGCCAGGCTTTTGTGTCTCGTTACTTCAAATATTTAAGACTGGCGTCATTTGTTGCCCTGAAATCTCCAAAAAAGATCTCGATCTTTAACAAGTGTGCAACAAATATTTCTTGCCTTCATTTAATCATCTAAATACAATGAATCTAACAGAATCTTTTTTTATGTGCGTGAGTTTCTTCCTTTCAACGATTAGTAGCTTGATAATCCTGCAACTTTGGGATATTGATCTAAGAGAGTATACTGACCAGTAAAGATGCATCAAATTGGTTAACTCACATTGTTTAGGCCTGCTAATAGTATTGCCAGAGTAGGATTTCAATATGATTTGCTTTTGTGTATTTATGGTACGTTAGATGCTCACAAGATCACAGAAGTTGTCAGGGTTTGAGAAATTCTTTCCAATGTGTGACAACTACAGCAAAACTCTCTATAACGGACAGCGTCCATGTCAAGAAAACTGTCCGTTATACAGAGGCATTCGCTATGAAGAGGAGTTAAAAGAATGTCCTTAATACAAGGGTGTCCGCTATGTAGAGGTGTTCGTTAAAAGAGGTTTCACGTATTTATAGTTAATATTGTCAACACCGGAGAGAGTCACTAACTTCTCTATTTACCTTTGGCCTTGCAATCCTGAAATCCAATGCCATAGGTGACTTGTAACAGTACCATAAAATTCAGCACCACGGCAATTTTCGGAAAACAATGGTAGAAAGCATCAGCACTATCAGTAGAATCCAAGCAAGAGAAGATGTCTGATTTTCGGCGATTCAACAATGTTGACGTAGAGGTTTCATATTCGTTAGTCAGGCTCTAGTTGGGTTCTAGTAACCGTGGCTGATAATAATTATTGAGTAGAAATTTGCTTAGCTAAGCATCACCAGATAATCCATCCTGTCCCCGATTCTAAATAATTTGTACATTTTTTTCTTTATTATTAGCTTTTAGTAAGGTGGGATATACAGGGTGTTTTAACGATCCGTAGGAGAATGATAACGTCGTTATTTGTAGAAATATCAAAAGATTTTACTAAGCAAAGTCGTGCAAAGCGACTTTATCTAAATTTTCAGAAATACTTTAACCTATACAGAGTATTTAAAAACGCGACACATTTTTTTAAATAGAGCATTCTATACCTGATAGAAAAATACAAATTGCTTTTTTATCTGATTTTTAAAGAGAAACACCCTGTATCATCATTTGAAAGAGTATAGAATTAACTTTCGTTTAACAACCTTGAATCAATAGTTTTTGCGTTGTATTCTATGAATTTTCTAACAATCACTACTCCAGTTTCAATTCATCCTGTATACTAGAAAATTCTCTATTCTTTTAAATAACAAAATATTTCTTTCGTTTCAATTAAAATTGCATCTATCTTGGTACAGCTATTTAAAACAAAGAAACACAGTGAAACAGGTTATTTCAGTAGCAATTAATCAACAGATTATCATTGAACTTTTCCTCTTAATAATGTTAAAAGATCCAGATCCTATTAATCGCATTATCAAGATTCTACTCCAAACTTTAAAATACATTTGCTTTTATTTCATGTTAATTGCATAACATTTTAAGTCGACCAAGAAATAATTTAATTAAGTAGTAGATCTTGAACGCTTTCCATTTAACAGTTTTAAAATAAAACACAAGAATTTACTTTTATTAAAGTGCTGTAATTTAATTTTGCTTTATCATTTTTACATAGGTACGATCAAATGTCTTACGACTTCCTGACATACAAAGCAATCTCATATTGTGCGTTATGTAGCAGGATGTCTCATGTAGAGCAAAATCAGCATTCTTATCTTATTTTGCTCTATGGTTATTTCATTATGTAAATGATTATGCATTGATTTGCTACAAACAACATAAAACAGTTATTTTCAACAATAAGATTGAAAAAAAATCTTCTAAAATGAGTTCAAGTTCTAGTACAATGAATCGTTATACACATACGCGAATCGCTTTAACCTTGGGCCCTAGTTTAGGTTTTCTACTTGTATTACATTCTGCACTACTGAATCAAAGACGAGATATTTTAGATCAAGAAAACAGGGTAAAAGATACACCTTCACATAAATTACTAGAAAGTTACGATTTCATTATAATTGGTGGTGGAAGTGCTGGTGCGGTTTTAGCAAACAGATTAAGTGAAATTCCCAACTGGACGATTCTTTTAATAGAAGCTGGCCCTGATGAAGTATCAGTTTCAGATATACCTTTAATGTTCCCAGCTCTACAGTTATCTCCTATGGATTGGAAATATAAAACGGAGCCGAGTGATTCCTATTGTTTAGCTATGAAAGATGGGCGGTGTAATTGGCCTAGAGGCAAAGTTCTTGGTGGAAGTAGCGTTTTAAATGCAATGCTCTACGTAAGAGGTAATAAAAAAGATTATGACAGATGGGAATCGTTAGGTAATCCGGGATGGGACTACGAAAGTGTTTTAAAATATTTTAAAAAGTCGGAAGACATGCGCATTCCAGAATATCGAAACGACCCTTTTCATGGAAAAGATGGTTATCTCACCGTCGAACATTTTAGATATCATTCACCATTAGTTAAATGGTTTCTTACAGCAGCAGAACAGCTTGGGTATGAAATAAGGGATATAAATGGGGAATTTCAAACAGGATTTACTTTATCGCACGGAACATTACGAGATGGTTTACGATGTAGTACGGCTAAAGCTTTTTTAAGGTCCGTAAGTACAAGAGAAAATCTACACGTAAGTTTAATGTCTCAAGTGGAAAAAATCATAATTGATAAAGACACGTTTCAAGCTAATTCAGTTGTATTTAATAAGTATGGGGTAAAAAACACTATTTTAGCTGACCGTGAAATTATATTAAGCGCTGGAGCCGTGCAATCACCACAACTTTTAATGCTTTCTGGTATTGGTCCAGCACAACACCTACATGAAGTAGGTATCGAACCACTTTTTCATTTACCAGGAGTTGGAGAAAACCTTCAGGATCATATTGCAATGGGTGGTGGGACTTTCTTATTTGATGCACCAGATGTATGTCCCGATGGATGTGGATTTGTATTACCAAATGTATTTTCAACAGAGACCATAGACGCGTTTGCACAACATGAAAACGGACCTGTTTATTGGCTACCAGAATGTGAAGTGATGGGTTTTGTTAATACAAAGTTTCAAAATAAAAGTGATGATTGGCCCGATATTCAACTTTTCATGGCGTCTTATTCAGATAACACTGATGGTGGTTTGTTTAGTAAGAGGGCAACAGGACTTACAGACAGTTTTTATGCAGCTGTTTATGAAGATATACTTTATCATGAAGCTTTTTCTGTGTTACCTTTATTATTAAGACCAAGAAGCCGTGGAAGAATTTTGCTTAAGGATAAACATCATAAGACTCATCCCCTGATTTATCCAAATTACTATTCAGATCCGTATGATTTGGCTGTTATGGTAAGATTGCCCGAAACACTAAATAAATTGTTAAAAAAAATATTTAAATGTTAAATAAATAAAATAAACTCATAATATTTGCAGGTTGAAGCCGCTAAAATATGCTATTCAATATCTCAAACGCCTATAATGCAGAAATACAAAGCAAGAATAAATCGTTTAAAGATGCCAGGCTGTCACAATTTAGAGTTTTTATCTGATGAATACTGGGCGTGTCAAGCACGTCATTATAGTCTAACAATATATCATCCAGTTGGAACGGCTAAAATGGGACCTGATACTGATCCTCAAGCAGTTGTTAATCCTCGTTTAAAAGTTAGAGGCATAAAAAACCTTAGGGTGGTAGATGGATCTATAATGCCATATATTGTGACTGGAAATACAAATGCTCCAATAATAATGATAGCAGAAAAAGCCTCAGATATGATAAAAGAAGATTGGAACGTTATTAATCAAGATCCATATTTAGGAGAAACACCATCACTTGTTGGTCTTTCAAATCGAGATCGATTTTTACATAAACAAAATTTAAAAGAGAAAGATTTAGAAAGAATTAAAGAAAGGATGCCTGAACATTGGAAGAAAATTGATTATTGGTAAAAATGTTTAAGGTTACGTAATTATCTTTTTGATTTTCTGTGTATCATTTACTAGCTTCTTAAATGTAATCATGATAGATATAATTATAATAAATATCATAAACCTTTTTTAACTATTTCAATTTTAATTGTATGTACTAGTGATTTGAACAGCACAAACTAACTGGAACACCTTCAAAGCTATTACAACTAAATAAATTTTATAGAAGATTTAAAACCTTTTGCTTGTATCATTTTACAAAAGTGTAGTCTTTGCAGGAGATGATAAATTTGATATTTTGATTTTGTTAAGAAATATCTAAAACTGTAATTATAAAATATGATGTCCAAGAACTTCCAATTCCAAGCTCTGATGCTGCAATGGATCATATTGATCTAGTTCTTGGTTTGCTTAAAATGATTCTGTACAACAGTGTTTAATAATGAAGCAAAAAATATTTTAAAGAAAACACCATGTATATCTTTGCATTCTTGAGTCCTGTAACCAATCTGGACATCAAAAGAATGAAACCTACTTGATCAATAAATAAAATTCTAGACAATAACTGGAAATATAGTAGATGCTGAAAATTGCCAAATACTAAATCAAACTCCAAATTTGATTTAGTGACTACTACATATCTGGGATGTTACAACCTAGAATCGGAAGAACATTCATTTGTAATAAAAAAATAAACAATAACAAACACGGTATCTTTTCCTTAAATAAAAAATGTACTTTTATAAATGTGTCTTTCTCATACAATTAATATTTAAGAGTTAGAACTGCATAAATCTTTGATTAGGTAATGTCCATTATCTCTTTTTTAATTTATCAGAATATTGCACAATACTAGAGAACAAAGTACAGCAAAGATTAACTATTATGCTTATGCTTGCAATGGTCACCTTTAGTGTATATCAAACAGCTAAAGGTGGTTATTATTAATTATTTTCTCAAAGCATTTTAGCACGACATAAACATCAGCACTTCATACAGTGTAATGAGTAATAATAAAATTCTGTGTCAGAAAAGAATTACTTCTTATATTTACTTATAGGTAGTGTCCTCCGCCACTGGTGAGTTTTGATACATTTTTATACATAATCTGATAATCTTAATTTTCTTAAGGTTATTTGGTAAATTAAAGCATTACGATAAACATAATTTTACATTAAGACATCTTTAATAACCAAAAAAAAGAATCTTATTAAAAAAATCTTTTTTTACTTTTAGTTTACACTAAACATAGTTAAAATGGAATGTCTAACAAATTCATGTCCAGCCACTTTAACACCACCAGCATCTCATTTATTTTTTACATTAATCAATGCCTTAATGGCATCTCAGTGTGCACTAGGGCCTGAAAATCGTTATCCACCTGATTATAGTAAATCCTTAAACGATGGAGATGAATTTGATTTTATTGTCATTGGCGCCGGATCTGCTGGTTCTATTGTTGCTAATCGGCTATCACAAGTCGAAAAATGGAAAGTTCTTTTGTTGGAAGCTGGAGATTATCCTTCCGCTTTAAGCGAGGTAAATCTATTGTTTTAATATGTTTGTAACAAAAGTGATAAAAAGTATTTTTAATGTTAATGATTTATGTCTATTGTATAGGCAACTTTATTAACAACGCTGTAAATGCAACAGTTGTAAAGCTAGAAAATTCTATTAAAGCTTAATGGAATTATTAAACATGAAGCCCTACGTATACAGAGCATTAGAGCAATTATAATTGTACTGAATCATAGCTACAATTATTTATTAAAAGTCTGCAGTTTCACATAAGTAGTTATACTTTGTGCTGAACAGGTAATAATCAGCTTTAAATTAGGTACCAACATGGAATAAAATTTTTCTATAAATCAAAGTATAATCATCCAGTTTTCAAATTTTAATTCAGAATATTGGATATAGTCTTGAATCTCACATAAGTTTAACAGAATGCTTATTTAATTATAAATTTGTGTTCTGATTTTAACTTTCTCTTCAGTTATCTTATAAACATCAAAGAAAACCTTCATCACCTTCTATGTAGAGCAAAAAGATCAAAGTTAGATTTATTTTAAAGAAATACTGAATTGATCTACCATTTAGTTAATTTATGTGATACAGCATGAGATGTAAAATTGTGAAAACTCATAACATTGAGCTTACTCAGCATTTTCTACTGTTTTTTGATATCTCTTCGAGAACATGGTCAAAATGGCCGCCGACATTTAAAAAATTTTCAAAAATTTTGTTTCTACTTTAGAATCGTAGTCTACATAAAAAAATAAGACAAACGTATACTTTTAGTTTTTTGATATCACCTCGGGAACATGGTCAAAATGGCCGCCGAAAGATAAATGTTTGCTTATGTTTGTAAACAGACTGTTGCTCAAGTTATGTTTTGCATTCCCACATGTTTATGATGCAATTGTTTCAAATTGCGAAAATTTAAGTTATATATTTGTTAATAATTTATTAGAACTTAAACAGATTAAAGGCTAAAGGATTTTCAATTGATCTCAATTTCTTGGGACTGACTTTAAAAAGATTTTGGTAAACACCACGAAATCGTTTTCCATTTCTTTTCTTTTTATACAGTGTGTCCAAGATAAGAATGCACAGCATGGGGATCTTGGAAACGATAAGAGATACAGGATCAGTTAAATGGGATTAAAGTTGGCTATTTATAGGACCTTTTTATTGGCGTTTGCAAAATCTAGATATCTTCGATAGTTTCAGAGATATTTAAAAAAAGTAGATTTCTCGATTTTCGTTATTATTTTCTCTTTCCTTTAATTGAAGAGATATCAGAAAACTAAAACCACTTTTCCTTTAACTCTGTTTGTTCTCTATTAAAATACGCTAACAAAATTCCTGTACAACATTTCGGTCTCGAGTAACCATCATCAACCTCATTTTTTAAATAGGCGGAAAAACAATTGAAAATTGTTTTGGATAGCGCTTGTCACGATTCTAATGATGTAAACATTATAGGGTTATTTTGATTTCTTATGCTATAAATTAATGCATTCTGCAGTACCCTGGCCTGCACGATCACCTGATCTAACACCGTTAGATTTCTTTCCTCTAGGGTTATGTCAAGAATAATGTGCTCAACCAAAATTTTGAAGATGAACAGCAATTATTACAGTTGGTCACAGCAACGTTCAACACAAAAAATGAAACCCAAAATATTTTTCCGCCTATTTAAAAAAAATGAGGTTGATGATGGTTACTCGAAACCGAAACGTTGTAAAAAAATTTTGTTAGCGTATTTTAATAGAGAACAAAAAGTGGCAATGGAAAAGTGGTTTTAGTTTTCCGATATCTCTTCAAATAAAAGAAAGAAAAAATAACAACGAAAATCGAGAAATCTACTTTTTTTCAAATATCTCTGAAACTATCGAAGATATCTAGATTTTGCAAACGCCAACAAGAAGGTCCTATAAATAGCCAACTTTCATCCCATTTAACCGATGTTGTATCTCCTACCGTTTCCAAGATCCCCATGCTGTGCATCCTTATCTTGGACACACTGTATATTTTATAACTTATATCTTACTTAATTGTAAACCTTATTCTTATCTTTTTCAAAATTTCTTTAACTTAGTTTTTTACTTACTATAATAAATGTTTAACAATTCTTACAGATTCCAGCCATGGTATTTAGTGTCCAAGACACACCAGAAGATTGGCAATATAAAATGGAACCTTCGAAAACCTGCTGTTTATCTTTGAAAGGCAATATATGTGTTTGCCCAAGAGGAAAAGCAGTAGGTGGGAGCAGTATCCTCAACGCCATGATTTATGTTAGAGGAAATCCAAACGACTTCAACACTTGGGCTGCCGCCGGTAATGAGGACTGGGATTACAAAACCGTAGTAAAACATTTCAAGAAATTTGAAAATTGCCAAGATCCAAACGACAACCATTATGGAAAAAATGGCGAATTGGAAATTACGCGCTACAAATCGCAACAACCAATACGTGATATACTAGTAGATGCATATAAAGAACTTGGGTATTATCAAGAATATCAAGAAGAAAACTCTCTGGGCTTTATGGATAGTTACATGACTATTTCCAATGGAATGCGATCTAGTGCAGGAAAAAGCTTTATTGGAAAAATAAAAGATCGTAAGAATCTATACGTTGTTGTAAATGCACAAGTTGGTAAACTTTTGATAAACAAAACACAGAATATAGTATATGGAGTTGAAGTTAAAGTTAACGGCAGAATTTTAAAGATAAATGCCCGAAATGAAGTTATACTCTCTGCCGGTTCTATTAATTCGCCACAAATCTTAATGAATTCTGGAATTGGACCAAAAGAACATTTAGAAGATTTAGGAATTGAATTAGTACAAAATTTAAGCGTTGGAGAAAACTTACAAAATCACTTTAGTTTTCCTTTCTTTATAAACATTGATAAATCAGTAGTAAACCCAAAATCAGATTCAGAAACAATTGACGAACTCTATAATTTCTTCATGCACAGAAAAGGGCCATTAAGCGAGATAGATATAACAAACTTCATGGGATTTATTAATGTTAAAAACGATTCTATGTATCCAAATTTGCAGTTGTTTCATACTGTACACTACCCTGATGATCAATATTTGTTGCCAGTTATATCTAAGTCCTTCAATATTCCTGAAGAAATACTTACAGTTTTCCAAGAACATAATAAGCATAATAGTAACATGCTTTTGCTTCCAAGCATCACAAAACCAAAATCTGTTGGTCGAGTTCGTCTTAATAGTGCCGATTCTTTTGATAAACCATTGATCTATCCAAACTATCTAAGTGATGAGAAAAATGAAGATTTAGAACTGTTACTGGAAGGTATAAAAATGTTTCAAAGACTCGTTAAAACTGAAACATTAAAAAAATATAAAGCCGAAATTGTGGAATACACTCTTCCTAACTGTCAAAAGTTTTCCTTTGGTACTGATGACTTTTGGAAATGCGCTATAAGGAATATTGGAACAAATTTTTATCATGAAGTTGGTTCTTGTAAAATGGGCCCAAGAGAAGATCTCACAGCCGTTGTTGATTCAAAATTAAGAGTACATGGAATCAAGGGTTTAAGAGTTATCGATGGTTCTGTTATGCCAACAATTACTAGTGCAAATACTAATCCACCAATTATTATGATTGGCGAAAGAGGTGCCGAGTTTATTAAAAAGGAATGGCTCAGTGAATATGAAGAACTTTAGTAAATATTGTCTTGCGAGTGCGAATTTACATGTTAGATGTAAACAGTATATCAATAAAGTATACTAAAGAAAATTAATTTTATTGTTAAATGGAAAAGTAAAAGTAGTAGCAATGATACTCCATATATTTTTTATCAATTCATTCGTATTAATCGTTTTGGCTTATAGGAAATATTCTGACCATGCAGTACCATATTTGGAGCACTGCATTACTTTACATTATTGGTAGTAATAGTAGTTTATTAATTCCTTTATCAGAGATGTTAAAATGTACAGGAACCAAAATAAATACGGGGCACCACATGTTTTTAAAAAGTTGTTAATCCGACATTTATTCTTTGTTCAGGTAAATGCTCTTTATTAAGTCAAGTAGGGCCATAAAACAACAATGAAGAGTATAGTTTTACTTAAACTGAAGACAGATTTACAAAGGGTGATTTTAAACCATGTGGTGTCCGTATTTATCTTGGTTCACTGTACATAGTGTTTCATAGTTTTGATAAAATGATGATATATTGAATACATAAAGGAGATAAACATTGCGAATAAGCATAAATAACATAACTAGCATGAATAATATACATACGTAAATATAAACATTGTACTAAATATAAAATAATAAAAGATTCATGCCAGTAAAACATTCTAAGTGATATGGTCATATTCACAATCACTTAGTTGAAGGTTTTATCTTAAAATTGGCTTAATAACGGTTTTATAGTTACACGACAAGAAAATTAAATACACATAATCATGGAAAAGCCAGTAAAACCAGATTGAAATAATGCAAGTATATAAATAGAATATCAATCAAGATAAAAATCATTGTAGGTATAAATAAAACTGCTGTGTAAGTACAGTCAACTCATAAAGCGATGTCGCAAAATGATTTACATTTTGGTATTTAATGTCTGAATTCATGACAATTTTTTCATACGTAAGTACTAACTTGATAAACTGATATTGATTAATCGATTACTATTTATAAAATGCAGAATTTTCCATTAAATTAGAAATTAAATGCTACAATATAAAACGTTTTGCGACATTAATTTAGGAGTTGATTGTACAATGTAGCGCAAATAAAATAAGATAGTTGATAAAATACATATAAATTGGAGTATAGTAAATAAACATAACAGTGAAGTAAAAAACAGTGTGAAATATCTTAACTTTGCAGTTCAATAAAATAAAACCGTTGGTCGGAAGAAAAGAAGCAAAGAAACTTTTTTATCAGAAATTCTTTCCTCTACAAGATCTATGTAAGTTGATTAGATTTAAAAAATTTTATCAGATCTAAATTCGAGAACAACTCAAAAAAATGTTGAGTTTTTTGTTGTCGTTCTTCAAATGGCTGTAAAATAAATCACAAAGTTTAGAAAGACTGTTTTTCTTCTTCACGGCACATAATTCATAAATTTCGGCAGTGCGATAATTCTACGAGAAATAATCGATATCTCGTTTGGTAATGCATAGACGTAACAGTCTTCACAAAATTAAACTTTATAAAATCAAATCGGGTGACTACCTTTTTTCGGTAGAGAATTCTATGTCCTACAGAATCGTCTATGTTGACTTTTGTCGCACCTGGCTTAGCTTCAGAGATATTCGTCCGAGAAGTTAACAACCCCGCAAAAAGTCGAGTGACAATTAATCTTTTATAAATGACCACCAATGACGTTCTCCGCCAAACTAATATAAAGAAAAACAAAGAACAGAAAAATCGAAAATAAAACACTTAACCTCATCGTCTTCATAAGCGGTGACACAAGGAATAAGCAAATCGGTATTACGTTCACGTAATTAATTTTTCAGATTGCCAACATAACAAATAGAAAATAACTTACAAACAACCTACAAATCACTAGATAAACTATCCGGTGTGTCCCAATTGCGCCGGTGACTTGCCCTTAGTTGAAAAGGACGACCTAAGTGCGCCGATAATCGTTCTAAGGTTTAAAATCTAGCATCCCAAGTGTGCCGCCACCTACAGAGAGATCACTGCAGGTGGTAAAAATTCTTAAGTATGGTGTAAAAGTCTGTGAATAGCAACCATGTAAAATAATAAGGTCATGTAGAAAAACCAATTACTTATAATAATATAAAACGCTTCTATTCTGGACATACTAATAGTATTCTCACCCTACAAACGGTACATAAAGGGTGATTGCAATTGATTGAGGATGGCTTAAATTTGGCCCCAAAGTGTTTCACATGGTGGGTTAGCTATAATGAGTAAGCGTTCGGGGTCATCCGGGGGTAAATTGTCAAATTACATAATTCGTTGTCATTTGTTGTTCGGGTGTTGATTCATTTGTCTATTTGCATTTCCTCGTTTTGTTTGTATTTTTTTGCACGACCGCCTGTAAAGTTGGCGCTTTAGAACTACTTGTCGATGTCAAAAGTTGACAATTATAAACATTTGCAATTAATTTAGCGTATCGATGTTATAATGGCCGTATCGATGTCGTAATGAAATCATTATGCGTTCCTATGATCTTGGTCAACTTCATTTTTTAATTCACTGTCAATGGTTTTTTTTAATTATTTTCTTTAAAATACGGTCGTGCAAAAAATATTGTATACAACTTGAAAGTAAAGTGTGTTTTTT
>VTPC01003928.1:0-24892 GCA_011009095.1 Ignelater luminosus
TTTTTTGACAATGCAAGTTACCTTAACTGAAAGTTTCATTTTAAAAAAAAATTAGGTTAATACCAACCAAAAAGTGTACAATGCATTGAATCTCGTTTTCGTCAACGATATCTTAAAAAAGGCCAAGAGCTAGTGTAAATGCTTGGAGAGTTGCTGTCACAAGAAGCGAGACTAGTAGCTTAGACACGATGTGATCTACCATATGGATGTATCAAAGAATGGATTGCTCTCTAGAATATTAGAAAGCGAGACGGCAAAGCTAACAATTATCAAATCAGGTCAATAAGATGGTAGCTAAAGTGCGACCACAGCAGGTTGATCATTAATATAAAAAAGGATTGAGTTAATGTGTATTCTATTAAAGAGTTACATACATTCGCTACTGTGTGTAATGTCATTTTAGAACTTTACGTTATCTTAATAGTTTTGTTTAGCAAATTTCCAGTTGAACGTGTTTTTCAATTTATTGTGCATGTTGTTCGTTTAAACACACGTGTGGTGTCTGCATAAATTTGCGGAATCGCGTCGGCTAGGTGTTCTTCTAGGCCAAGTTTGTTTTAATGTAGGCTAATTTACATTTAATTTTCATCTTATCGTTGGCCTAATTAACAAACCACGTAACTCACATTTCCCACTTTTTACAGGAGGAACAAAACACTGATTTATTCGACAGTGAATAGATAAATTATGATTGTTTATTCCTAACAATAAAGTTTAAATTATTCTGAGATGTATATAAGCCATATTGTCACATAATTAAACATATTCATAATTGCAATGGAGTTACCAGGTTAGAAATAGCTACGTTAAGGAGTTACACGGTATGTGTATAAAAGATACGTGGTTTGAAAAATTTAAATTTGGAGTTAAGTGGTCTGACAATGAGTATAAGGTTTTAAATAAAATACTAGAAATTGGAATAATGAGATAATTACGGTATATTATATTTGAAAACATAAAAATGTTAGTAAAAATACATGTAACGATGGTAATTTTGACCTTTTCATGGATTGAAGCAGTCCGTTAAAATGGCAACTCGTCATAAAAGGAGTGGTAGTCCCTTAGTATTATACTTTTCAATTCTTGCAGATGGTTGTACTTTGCTTCCGTTATCTTCAACCTACTGTCGTACAAATTTGGAACATTTGCTTCACGAAATGCTTGCATTTTGTCTATAGGATGGCTTGATGATGGTTTTGGATCCTGTCTTTTTCGTCTGGATTTTCTTAATGCTTCTTCCGATTGTTTTGCGTTATCCTCGCAAGCAGGTAATAGTTTGAACTCATCTTCAAAATTTAGTTTGTAATAAATTTTTCCGTCGCCAGAATACTTCAAACAGCGGATGTCAGTAACTTTGGCGTCACCTTTCTTCAATCCAGGACGGATCGACTTGTACATTGTGGGGTTTGCATAGTTTTTGAAGAATGAATGTTCTAAATAAGTAACCTTATAAGGTGTAGTATGATTTCTAGCATTTTTGCATATCTCTACATAATCAGCTGGCACATGAACTTCTTTCTGTTTTAGATACCGCTCTATGGTGGAGTGCATAGAGTCACACTCCATTTGAGTGTGACCTTTTTTCAGATATTTGCTTATTATTTTCTTTGCATTGTTGCGAAGCAGTAACTGGGATTGAATGAAATGACTTACAATGCTTGCAAACTCATTTGCAGTGAGTTCGCCTTCTGTTTCATTCCACAGGTAGCAAAATCCATCTTTTGTCTTTAGATCATACAAAGGTTGTGGACCGAAAGTTTCCTCCTGTAATATATGCCTGAAGCATTTGATTTAGGACACAATAACAGGCTCTGAAGATCCACCGTGTAAACATGCTCTTCATTTTTTTATCGTTGTCTTTTTCTTGCCTAGCAGCGGTTTTCTTTTTTGAATGATCCTTGTATTCTTCACTAGTAATGTGTTTTAGCTTGTATGCTCTACATATATCACATTGATCATTCTTCGGTCTGTTTAAAGACAAATTCAGATCTTCGAACGTTTTGTGGAAGGTACAGGAAGGCAGTGGCTTGTATTTTTTCTCCTTGCACCAATTGTCAGTATAAACCTTGAACAACTGAAACTTTGTCATCCAACAAGGCTCCAAATAGAGTTTTGGAGAAGATGCTCGACAATAATGTGATTCTACATTTGGCAATGCCAATAAAAACTCTTT
Source organism: Ignelater luminosus (assembly GCA_011009095.1). Classification (NCBI taxonomy): domain Eukaryota; kingdom Metazoa; phylum Arthropoda; class Insecta; order Coleoptera; family Elateridae; genus Ignelater; species Ignelater luminosus. The sequence continues at coordinate 2,174 of VTPC01003928.1, forward strand.
TAATAAATTTAATCTTTCATTTAAATCTCGTTGTCTTGTAATCTTCTTTGATTGTCTTTTATTTTCAGTTCTCTCGTCGGTTTCGTCTTTTTGTTCCAACTCTACATGATCTTCTCCTCCGTCTTCTAACCACTTGTTGACCATCAATTCCCCTATCTCTAAAATTGCCAGTAATGTCGTTTTGCATACTCTGACCTTTGTTGAATTATTTAGATATAAATAGAATTTAAAAGAAAATTTTCGGCGTGAAGTGTTTTCAATTTTCCTATCCCGAGATCTTTGGGTAAAATTTACATCTGTCATAGTCTTTATGAAAATCTTTCTTTCCTTCCAGCTCAACTTCCAAAAATCATTGAACATCTTTTGTCTTTCTGTTTCTGTCAATGTCTTGCAATGAAAGGTTTTACCTCTACATTTGCAAGTAATTTCTTTGATTGTTCTCTTAGGCCTACTGACAAATCCCGTGACTTTTCCATCTATAACCTTTCTCCCTTTGTATTCTTTACCTTGTTTACGTAAGATCTTTGCTTTTTTAACTTCCCAATCATCTTCTGTTACTTGATGTCGTCTCCTTCTTCTGGGTTTCAGAATATTTTGACTTATATCTTTATCAAGATTTTCAGCTTCTTCAGTTGCCTCAACTGGTTCTGTGTTATTAACACTGTTATTTTCTTCTGTTTCTATTGTAATTATATTCAAGTCATTTATATCAGCTGTTTCTACGTCAATAGTCGTACTGATTTGATGATTAGGTTCTGCCATTTTATTATCCCACAGAACTCTAGGTTCTGGTAATTGATTCTTCTCATTGTAAACTTCAGCTACCACAATTATTTCTTGTCTACTGTTTACCTCTTGACTTAACTCCGTTGCATCCTTTGTTCCCTTGTCACATGGTTCTGAGATAAAATCATTAGATTTTTCTGCTTGACAGTAAACACTTTTACTTATTAAACTATAATCAAGGTCTATATGCGTCAGTATGTTACAATCATAATGTAATTCTTTAACAGCACTAAGTGCTTCAGTATCTGAAAAGTTTAGGTTTATAGGGAGACTTCCAAAACTTATATCTTGACTTATATCAAAATTTTCAGCTTCTTCCTTTTCCTCCACTAGTTGTGTGTTATTAACATTTTTGTTATTATTTTCAGTCTCTAATATTATTAAATTATTTAAGTCATTTACATCAGCTGTTTGATTTTGAGCTTCAGATTCAGGAAATATTTGAATTAAGTTGCCATTTTCATCAATCATGAACGTGTCTGCTGTAGAAATAATATCATCAACAATGACATCTTCGTTGTCAATCTTTGAAGGTGAATTAGTACAGTCAGTACAATCTTGGTTCTTGACCAGCGGCGAAATTAAACATCCACCATTTCCCTTGCCAGATTGTGCAATTATTGCTAGTTGTAGCATTTTTTTTGTTCTCGAAGACATTTTTGAACTGAAAAGTAACAAAAACGTAATTAGTGGTCAGTTTAATAAAACGAATACAGACCACTTAACTCCTGGAATGTCTCATTCAAAACCTTTAATTGTAGATAAACCCCGTATCTACCGTTTCATATTGAAATAAAACCTCGTAACTTCATAAAGAACAGATTAGCACACAACGTAACTCCATCTGAGTTTAGTAGAAGTACACAAAAAATAATGTTTTTCTGCTAGTAAATCCTCATAAAACTTATAAATTACCTGAATTTAAACTAAACATAGTAAAGTACAATTTTAAGTAAATTATTTTAAAAGTAAACGTTGATAGAATGAAAACGTGTAACTCCTCAAAAATTGCAAACTAACCTAAAACTTTGTTTTGTTAACAAAACACGTAATCACATATCCTTTTCAAACAGGTTAGTTTTCAACTTAAAATTTTATATTCATTATAATTTTATGCTAAAATAATATTATATTGCATTACCAACCTTCAAACACGTGTCATATAGCCTCCAAACAATAAAAGAATGTTGTAATCACAGATAAATCCAAACACTGCACAGACAGCACACTTTTGCATTACAACAGGCTGCCCCCGCTAGGAGTTACTTGGTTTGCAATAACGAAATTCCCCCCTAAAAATATACGTGGTTTGTTTTTCCCCTTTGTTCGATGATTTAAATTTTTTGGAGTTATGAGGTTTGGTGAAGTTGTGCAGGAACCATAAACGTATGCAATAGCATGAAAATCTCAAAATCGTATTTTTTGGAGTTACGTGGTTTGTTAATTAGGACAACGTTATATTCTTTTCTTTGTTTTCATGGGATTTGGAAGTACCTAGGTATTTTAACTCTACCTTCCATGTCCTGTTGTGGATGACTTTGTGGATGATTTAGTGTGGGGCTAGGTATCTGCCCGCTGTTTTTTAATTGTCTGAGTGGAGGTTGTGGTTGTTTTTGTTCGCGTTTGTTTAAGTTAAATTGTCGGGGTTCGTTGTAGTAGTAGTCGTGGAGTCGTGTTTATTTGAGTGAGTTGAGAATTTCGGAAAGTAATTGTAGAAATGTCTTTTTTGTTGATAGCGTCTATTGCAAGGGTTAATAGTTGTTGAAGAATATTTGGGTTGCTGGTGTAAGCAGCATTGCCCAGTAGCTGATGTAGGAGTGCTGGGGTTTCGTTTTGTGTCGTCGGTTGAGTAGCTGTGGAGGGTCTTGTTACTGTAGTTTGAGATCTTACTGCTGTGGCGTAGCTTGTTGGGTGAGCTAAGTTGGTTGTCTTGGCGTTCCTGAGGTTATACATGGAGGTTGAAGGGAGATCTTGGACTGGCAAGTAGGTTGGTGGAGATACGGTGGTGTTTGCCATAGATTTTGTGGTTGCTAACTTGGGGAAGCAAGGGCAGCCACGATAGCTGGCTGGGTAGCTGCCCTTGCAGTTGGTGCATGTCGCTGGCTGTTCTTTCGGTTTTTGGCATTCTGTGGTGTGATAGTTTTCTTCGCATTTTGTCGGAAACCTTGACATCGGTGGCATTGGGGGATAGTCTCCTTTCGTTCTAGAAGTTTCTGTTTCTACTATTAAAGATAACACAGATTTTATATTCCAAATATCTTTATAGTTTCTTTTTCGAGTAAGGAGGACGGGTACTAGGGGGATAGGTCGTCTGTCTTTTCCAACGTGTAAGCAGGTGATACGCTATACGAGGAAGTCTTGCGCCCGTAAATCAGCAGCGATATCCTCTGGGATACCTCTTAGTACCACACGTAAGGGCTTGTATTCTTTTAGTTGATAGGTACGGTAATCCTCCACGCTGACGGGATGCCGTCAGAAAAGTTTTTAGCTTTCAAAAAGTTTATTTTAAGTCGAGTGAACTCGCTGGATAGTGTAATCCATTTGTTCTCCTTGATTATTATGAGAGGTATTTTGGATTTTTTGACATTAGTAAGGATATCGGGTTTGAGGTTGGTATCATCCATAGTTTCGTTTTCAAGAATTTCGAATCTGTTTTCGATTTCAATTTCTGGTGGGTTGCTTTCTATTGAGTCTCGCCGTGTTCGTTTTTTAGAGTTCCTGCCTGAAACAGGGGTAAAATTATCGTGTTCGCCCGTTTGGGGACTTGATATGCCAAAAGTGGGGTTAATGTTTTTATTTGTTGGGGGGTTTGGTAGTTCTACTTTTGGAGGATTTGTTTTGATTTTGAGTGGCCCATATTTCTTTACTCCGTACTCGATGAGGTGGGTAAGGAATTCGTGTAATTCAGCTTCATCCATCTCTTCTATTTTTCGTGACATTTTTCACAACGCGAAGTGCACTGCGTTTTTGAGATTTTTAAAATTTGGATTTTAGTTTTTTCTAAAATAAAAGTTTGTTAAAGGGTATGGTTTTCTGGACACAGGTTAATCCTGAACAGGACTGTTTGTGCTACACTACAAGATTTTTATTTCGTCTCGAAACTACCGAAAGACTTTTTTGGGGAGCTTATTTCAAGTTGACACTCTCATCTTATATACGAGCGTATTGTGTTTATATATAGTCCCTGTGTGATCCCGTCATTTACTTTTGCCGATTTCAACGGGTGAGGAGCGTTTCATTATACAGACAGGGGTGTTTGTTTTGGTATCCTTATACCACCTATGTTTAGTAAAGTTGCGCCTAGAGAGGCGTGGCTATGGGTTTTAGCCGGCTTGACGCGCACGGAAAAGCGCGCCGACAGTCAGTCAGAAATCGAGTTAAAATTTCCCGAAAATACTTTATGGGATTGTCGCTAAAATTATTCCATCGCAAAATCGTTGTGCTGAAAAATGTATTAAAGCTCTCTGAAAGGGGTTTCTGGGGCTATTGTGTGTTTAATCTCGGATAAATCAGTATTAATCATTCATTTGGTGCTACTCACTAAAATGTATTAGCTGCTCTAAAGTCTTTCAACTGAGCATAAGTGATCCGTGAGACTGAGGATCAGACTGTACATCAACAACCGGGCATCAAATCTTTTGTTGACGGAAAACCGTCGTTTCATATTAATTCCGTCTTACTCCCGTTTGGTAGTAGTAACACCGTTAAGAGCTTGTGGAATTGTGCTAAAGATATCGGTGTTTGTGCAAGGAGCCCCTTATTCTTTGTTCCCTTTAGATACATACAAGTTACTTTTCGCAATTATAATGGATGGTGAAGTTAGTTTTCCTACCTTTACTCAGGAGAATATAGAATTGTATTTTGTTCCAGTTAATCCTTTCTATTCAGTTAAGAAAATAAACGACGAAAGTCAGAGGTGCTATTTTCACTAACGTTCGAGATCTCGTAGTAAACAAACCGAGAGTTATGCCTTTTACAGATTTAATTGTTAAGCTTAAATAGCTATTTATTCGTCCTACATCATCATTATTAAATAAATTAAAATTTACTGGATCGTGGGTAAAGCTAATACATAGATTATTAAATGTTCAGTAGATTAAATAATGATTTTGTTAAAGAATTACTTATTTCAAAACTTCTAGAAGATAAACTCTAACTTCACAACATACAGTAATAAATAAATCAATTACAGCATTTGTATTTCATTATCTTACAGTATGAGTTGATCAGAAAAAAAAACATCGATACTACAAAAAATGTCATGAAACAATCGCAGAAAAAAATAAGAATATCGTTTGATAAAAATTATTGTTTGCACATAGACCAGAAGACTCAAGACGATCCAATAAATACTCACTAGATAGATTTCAAAGTTTTTTCTTTAAATTATCTCTCAGTTATTAAAATAACAACATTGGGGATCTACTTCTGTTGTACCTGATACAACTTCCACGTTTCAACACAATCCAGCTCTAATCAACATTGATTATTCAATTAACAGCTAATTAATTTCATGGTTGCCGCCATTTTCTCCTTTTGCTACTCCCACACCGTTATCGCTACATTTCCGACTTAACCAAACGTCATCTTCAACGGCTATATCTGGAAGTAACGTCAGTAGTTGCCACACCACTAGAGCTACTGCAGTTGTAATCAAAAGCTGAAAAGACAAAGAACCTATAATTATGACATGACAGATGCCATGTTGTCTTGCTAATAAATTATTGAAATTCATTCCATTCATTTCTCCCAAACTATGCTAGGGGGAACATAGCGCTACTAACATAGTAGCACTGCACACTACTGGTTAAATCGTTTATTTTCTTTTGAGTAATATTTTCCTCCTCTTCTCAAGCAGTTCAGCAATCAACGGAGGTTAGGGACAGAAGTTGCGTGCTTTTGACATTCATGCAAGGTTAAAGAAAAAATCTCCAGCAACAGAATATTACAAATTTTTCCAAAAATTTTACACATGCTACAACTGCAACATCAGAACATTAAAGAGCCATTGCCAAAAGATATCCCAGAAGAAATCATGCAGTTAGCAATCTTTTTCCAGGACGCCTTCATCTTGATTCGAAGCTCAAACTGATCTTGGAATTACACCAGAACATCACTTCTTGCTTCAATTTCTCTATCGTACCTTTACATGTTCTTTCGAAAATCGTAATGTCAGAATTCTGCTAGTCTTTTCATTATTCGAATTAATGATGAATATGAATTTAGATATCTTGACACTGACTTCAGCTTTGTCTTTATCTTCTTGGGATTTTCTTAGTGTTTTAATTAACTTCCGTGCGCTTGCTAACGAAACACTGGCAGCTTCTTTCTCTAACGATAATCCTAGCTATAGGCAAAAATAGGATGAAGAGAAATGCTAAGTCAAATAGAGCTGACCTGAGATGATAGTGAAACAGTTATGTTCGCATTCGAGTAAAAAGGAAGAAGAACAAGCCTGGACGATTAAAAGCCTTAATTTCTCTGAATTATTTAAGTTATGATGCGAGGCTGCCTAGGTTAGTGGGTATACTTCTACCGTAAGGCAAAGACTGCTTAGTTGTGAAATAAAAGGGTGTATACCACGACAAAAGCCGCTTGTTCTCGAAAAGCAGACGCTTTCGTCAGCAGTAGGCTACATTTATAGAAACTGGACTATAGATTAGTGAAAGAAGGTGCTACTTAGTGACAAAATAACATTTAATGCCAAAGATTCTAGAGAAAGATGTTTGACAAAATGTGTACTTCGTACAATTAGTCATTCGGCCGCTGTCATGGTATGGGGTTTCATTCTATACATACAAGTGTTAGTAGACTCCATAAGGTATCTGACATGATGATTGTCACAGAGTAGCTTGAATTACTGCAGAATAAAATGCTTGCTAGTAGGAAAGCTTTGTTTGGAGAAGAATAATTTTTCAGGGCCACAATGTATCTTGCCATAGGGAAAACTAATTCAATCCTAGATGATGATTTATCAACGAATTCTTTCTTTTTTTTACATTGTGCATACAATCTTGCTATTGGAAATAATAGTTTTCAATTATATTAACAATTTCTGATCTTCCTGCCGAGTACCCCCTGCTCGGGGTGGCAGGGCCCTGGAGCCGGTGTCCCTTTCCACCCGCGTACGTTGTTGCCTAAGGGAAGAGGTGTGACTATTAGCGGGAGTGTTTGATTTTTCGTGCTGCGGCATTAGTAGGCTTGCAGCCCTGAAGTCCTCATTGCTACTGTCTCCGTTTGCGCCTAGCGGCCGCTACCAAGCTCTCCCCTACATCGCGCGAGTAAGGGTGTAGCCCTGAAAACAATTTGTATGCCGTATCCATCTGCTCTAACGCGAGTGCAGTTCTCCTCCTCCGTACGTTCGTTGTTTACTTCGGCGCCAACATCGGTAAAGAACCCGTCAGCATAGCTCGCGACAACCAATGGATATCTAGCCATATGCATTGCCCTTGTTGCTGGCTTCAGCACCGGCCTTCACAACACCACCATCGGCAATCCAACCACTAGACATGTGAGCACCTTCAACACATCGGGCTCATTGACCCCTGAATACTACCACTTCGCTATATGCCATTGGGACAACACCAACAGCCGCTCAAAAGCGAAATCGCTTCCGTCCAACATCAGAAGCCTCCGGCAGTGAGCCGACGCCCTTATCAAGCCGAACATCTGTAAGAAAACAATTTTAACAACTTTTAACTCCGCTCACCATCAACAACAACTTCAGGTACGTAATTCAAATTGACCGAAATTACATCAATGCCGCTCGCTCCATATCATCAACGCTTTCGCTCCGGACGCTGCTATCACCTCCATCCATGCCGCAAGACCATCAATCCACCATCTGCTGCTGCACCGAGTCCACTTGACCAAATCTACCTTTCCACTTCCAACGGTTGGTCAAATGTCAATGAACGGAAACAACGATCGTATTCTACCTCGCACTCCAATAAATCAACGTAATCATTTAGGCTTAAGTAGCTTCTGGGAGCCTAGAAGGGCCTCCCGCCTTCTGCGGGGGATTAATATTGCATTGCTTGCTTGTGATACAAGACTATTCGATACCGCCGCATATAACACATGTGATTACCATGCAATCAAATATTTACATTATTTGTTTGACGAATTTATTAATTATTGCTAGTTTTCCAAGTAGTTCTAACTAATTACTACACTTACTTACATTAACGAAATGCAAATCTGACATTCAAGTATTATATCCTAGGTATGTGTGTTAGTTGATCTCTAGTTTGAAATATTTTTAAATTAAGTTAGGAAAGTTTTTCACAATTTAGTAAAATCATTTTTTCATTTCTATATTTACAATTTAGCAAAAGTAAGAAAAAATAATTACATTACGCTCATTTGCTAAGGTTTTCAAAAATCTTTAGTTTCACTTTTCTTTTGAATATAAACTTTAAAATGAAACGCAAGTAAATTTATCTTTTATGTACATATTTAATCTATATAGTGGGTGTTTTCTAGAATCAGAATACATTTCGTAAGATTAATAGAATATTAAACTATAAGAACTTCTTTTTCATTACGTTTCACACGCTAATAAAATAAAAACAAAAGTCGGTACATTTTAAAGCTGGAAGATTAAAGCTTAAACAAAAATAAAGCTTTCAAGATAAGACGAAAAAAGATAAAAACTTCGTATCATTGTGGCTCTTCTGTTCAAATTATTATTCAAGTTTTGACACTTTCTTATCGGCGCCATAGAATAAGTATATAAAAAGAAGACGTTTTAGTATATACACAACGGAAAGGGTTTTCTAATTCCAGATGACAGTACAGGACAAAGAAAAGCGTAACTCATTCTTTGGAAATTGTCTTAGTTTTATTTTCGCATTAAACTCACAGTAGGTCAAGACTTCTAATTGAGAAAAAAGGGTTGTTGTACAACTTTTGGGTTTTACTGTACTTTTATAACAGACCCAGAATTCGAAACAACTCGATTAGCTGATAATTGCAAAACGGGGAAATGATGATGAGATACCATAAAAGCGATACGCTAATAAAATTTAAATAAGAATTCTCTGGGATAGTTAAGCATTTAAGCAGCTGGCGAATAATAACGTAATTACACTGGCAAACGTGTAATTTAGAAAGAACTAAAACGGTAAATAGCAAATTTGTTAGGTATTTTAACAAACTTATTTTGTGAAGATATACGACTTACTGTTAATACATGAAGTTAATACGTACTAGGTAATGGTAAATGAACTTATTAGAAGTTACGAACCAACAGCTCGAGTCTTCCTGATAATAAGACCACACCCTGCCTGTTTGTCGTACAAATTCTGGGCAAAGTTTGTTAACAAGAAATTTAACAACGTCTAACTTTTAAGATACTGTGTAATAAAGTAATAATACATAAACTAAATTCTTGAAACGACTTCAATATTGAATAAGCAACCGAGTTTATAAACTACATTTATAATAAACAATAAAACAACCCTACTTCAAATAAAAGTTAAATAAGGCTCTTACTTCAAAAAGGAATAAAATATTTTATTGGATAAAATTATACTTATCGATTTAGGTCGACCTTTAGAAACTGCAACGGTCAATTGATTTTAATATGAGCTCTTATCGGTGAGTTAGATTAGAAGTTTTACTGCATAAATTAAAAATAAATAATAAGAATAACATTTAATGCCTAAGGCCGAATAATAAAGAAAGAGAATATAACCTAAAATTAGAATACAACGGCCTATTATTTTTGTTTTTGTTTTCTAATTGTTAATTTTCCAGCACTTTGATACACTCCTGCATAAAACAAATTGCGAAACTTTAATATACACCTGGTTGGATATTCCTTTAAGTAAGTTAGGTATCCCTTTTATAAATTATTTTTGAGAAAACATTGAAAACGACCTCAAAGAAAGTTTACACTGAAGCAATAAAGAGAATTCAGCAAAATATTGAAAGTTACCACATTTACTTTGTTGCTGCTATAACTACAGATATTTGTGGACGATAGTCAAGAAATATTGTTATTTTGGGAATTGTTTGAGAAAGTACACTAAATTTTTTTCTGGGGTATTATTTTAAGCAAATTTTCTTAGTATTTACTTTATTTTGTATTGTAGGCGTTTAAGTAATTAAAACATGAAAAATTACATAAAAGTTTGCACTTGTAAATGTTTTACAGTAATCATATAAGTGCAACTTAACTTGTAACTTTATGAAAAAAGTTAACCAGAGTTCCAATTCACGCTGAGGCCCTATTTTATTTAAAGTTGCTGTGTTTACATCACATAGTAAGGTAACAAGAAGAAATTTACCTAATATAAACTAAAACCAAAATCAAATAAATAATGCCAAGGATAAATACATAGTTCCTTAACTAAACTACCTATTTTGGTGCTATAGAATCTTTTAAATAAAAACTCTCTTTACAATATCCTTATAAGACTCAAAAATAAAAACCAAAAACTCGTAAGACTATATCTTTCTTTAAAATGACAGCAGAAGTTACGTTTCTTTTACATGGTTTACATAACATTGTGAGGATTGACCGCAAAGATATCAAAATTCCATCAGCATATACTATGTCTTAAATATCTCTGGGTAAAATAAAGATAGCGCGTTCAAATTCTTTAAAATGTTAACAATAAAATAAACTTCGTTTCTTAGTTATCTTAAAAAGCACTAGAAACTTGAATCCGATTATCAAAACTGGCTTTCTGGACTTCCCAAATGTTGTTAAATAAATTGTAATTTTGTTAGCTTAGTCTTACATTATTTTCCACCAATTTGAATATTTCATGTTTTGTGTTGTGTTTATCTAATGAAGTAATACTATAGGAAAAGAAAAAGGGTAGCAATATTTCACACCAAATATTGTCTGAAATAACTTGAATACGAATTTGTTATTCTAATGCGACTTTTTGTGAACCAATAGAATTCGTTATATACATAAACAAATGACCTTTTTTCATATTACGTAGGATGCTGTGTAATAAATGTCATATACAAATTTACATGAATGAATTAATTACGATTTTACAAACCTATCAACGCAAATATACAAATAAATAAAAACAATACAATGGCTACATGCACGAATTTACAAACAAATTAATTACAACCGACTTTTTATTTTGATGAATTCATTTTTCCATTCACACATATGCAACGTCTGACAACGTTGTTGATAATACCCACTATACGGTATGTCCATTATGTCAAACAAGCTTCAATGATGATGGATTATGGCGTTAGTCCACTTCTCGTTGTGTTGGTTTTGGAAATTTTAGGTTCATTTTGCAGCTGGTTATTGCTGGGCAATCCTTGTGGACAGCTTCCTTGGTGAGCACATGGAGATAATTGTCCATTTGCTAAATGTTAATCTGTTGTTTATTTACAAGCTTTTATAGATTAAATAACGTAAATCCTTTAACAAAGCTATTAATAACGGCAAGGGTCATTTACTAGTAGAAGCGACGTCTCCAATTTGTCTGAGTTCAGTAAATCCCTTAATATTCGTGGTGCTTATACTATTTTTTGTAAGACCGACAAAATTATTAACTTTTTAATCAAATTTTTGATGCTGAAAGAAATTTATCAGCCATCACACATTAGGTGCCTTCGATAGTAATATTGCGGAACAGAACTAGAACGAAGAGATTTTTGATCACGTGATTAAACATTAACTGAACGCTCAGCGAGTTATTAATAAAACTACACATAGTTAACAAACAAAATTTACATGGACATCCAGAAATTATGTTCGAAAGACAGTTGATGATAACACTATGGTACTTATCTAACCTTGAACGTTTTGGGTAGGTCAAAGCATATTTATCGTTGTTACATTACGTATTTTACCATTTTTGACTATTTAGATTAGTAGCAAATCGGTTTGGAATAAACTCCAGCTGCTGGGTAATACTTTACCGAAGGTGTCATAGATTGCTAAATATAAATAAACGTTACAGTATAATTGCGTGGCACCCTTAGCCATAGGCAGGAGCGTACCTGTGTGGCGTTCCGAAATTCGTATTATAGAAACTTTCAATAATAAGCAACCAAATTTTCAAGTCTTAATATGCATTTTAAGCATATTTTTACGATTTTTTAAAAAATCTGAGAAACTGAAAGAAGTGAACTTTTTCGCATAAAGTGTTAATTAAAGAAACAAAAACCACGTTGGTCTTTTTGGCGTTTTGATTTTAAAAATTAGGATAAAAAGACTGCTAAAAGGACGCAAGTTAGGACTGGATACGATAAGTGACATTTTCCGTTTACGGTTTTTCGTGTTTTACATGGAACCGTCTATGTCTAGCGTTCTGGCGTTTTCATCAAAGTACTGGTGTTTCGCCACTTTATAAAATTTTATAAACGCCAGATAGTTAGGATTCGTGGAAAAACTAGACTTTTTTTCATTTTCACCAGAGTATAGCTTTCTGTGTCGATGTGTAACAACACCAGAAAGTTAGGATTCAGGTCTTCTTTTTCTGTCAGTGGCTCTTGTACTAATTGATTTATGCTTAATGTCAAACAAGAGCGGGAATTGTTTTGTCTCTGTTCGCTAAAAATACCGAGCAAACCGAAAAACCTCGAACTGTTCGAATCGGAATTTACCGAACGCTACGCATAGGCATGACTGACTTGGTATTCAGATTTGCATTAAACGAACGCATTGGAAGAAAAATAGCTGTCAGAGCTACTTCTTTCAGTTTTCAAAGTTTGTTACTAAAGTTACAAGCTTCAAAAACCGATCTGCATTTTGTCCGTTGTCAATTTAGATTTGCTGTGCCTTTATTTAGAGTTAATTTCTGTGAGTTACTCAGTGATTATTTGCTTATAATTAGCATCCATGAATGAATCTAAAAGTGAAAATATGGAGATCGAGCAAACTTGGAATATTGAGTGTTCAGTATTAATCCCTGAAAGATCCAAGGAGCGTTATGAAAATCCATATAGAATTTTCAAAAACGCACTTGAGAGAAAAAATGTAAATATAAGTGAAAAAGTCGTTTTGGTGTATTTTGCACAAAATACAAAAACTTGAAGGCCCATCTCAGCTTATGGGCCAAATGTTATATGTTGAAGACCATCTTCACGATTCTGCCGATATTTCGAGATTTTCCATGTTGATTGTATTTCCTAAAAGAAAGAACATTGAATGCCGGCCGAAGAAAGCTAGCGTTTTTAATTAAAACACCAGATGAGAAATTCTTGGTTCGTAATGTAATTTCTATCAATTACAACAGATGAACATTTTGTAAAGTTCACTTTTTGCTTCCGTTACATCTACTAGATTTAATCTGTGCTTTCAGTCTGTTCTTGTAATTTTTAATAGATTTCTCCCGTTGGAGAGATCTTTTGTTAGTGATAAGTCCACACCAAGATGTTGAGTGATTTTTGTTGTAGTTTTCCTAAATGTTTGAATCAATTAAGGTTGACGAACTTTTCTATTTTTATATATTTTAGCAAGCGGGACACAGAGTATAATTATTTCCAATGTCGATTTTATTTTCTTATTGTAGGATTACGGAATCTGAACAGCTGTTAGCGGGCAACTCTCTGTTAAATTATATTTAGTGTTAGAATTTGGTTAGTAATTTAAATAGGGTTATGTCATAAGAGTAGGGTTAGAGTTTTTAATTAATAATTTTGGTGATTTGTTTAATTATCTTCCTTTGCACCATTGCGTATGCAATACAGAGTGTTTAAAATTTTCTGCTGGGTTTAAGTGGAGATTCATTGGTCGAGCGACTTGTCGAGTATATTTCGGGGAGGTTTTTTCCGACGAGAGACAGACCGTTTGTTGCCGGCAAATCCGTCGGCTTGTTTGTTGCAAGAGGAATAGTTTTATTGTGTGCGAAGCCCTACACATTGAGGTAAGTTTTCCTTTTCTCTGTTTGTCTTTGTTGATGTTGATGGGGGGTTTTCAGCTTTTTGGAACCGGGATTAAAGTACCGCCGTCTTAGTTTTTTTTCTTCGTCTCATAGAATTATGAAGTATGAGTGAGATTAAAATTTTCTAGCACCTCACAACGTATGCTCTTTGGAGAGTTCTTATTTAATACAACGGGTGGTACAGCAACCTGTTCTTAGTAGCGTAATTTAGTCTATTGCAGTTATTTCCGCCTTTGCGTGCAGATCTGTATCACAGCGGGAAATCTTCGTGGTAAGTTTGTTTTGTTATTTTCCAATTTCAATTATTGCTATATATTTATTAGTGGTCAACTCATAATTACTAAAGTAATAATTTTTTTATTTCTAATGTCATGGATAGTTTTAAATTTTTTTTTATTATGTCAAATTTTATTGTTGTGATATTATTAACTTAATCTTCAGGTAGCTTGCTTTTTAACATTTGTGTGGTTTTTTTGATTAACAAAACATTGGCGCCCTATTACAAAATCGTTTTTTAAATATATGTCTTAAAAAATTTTTATGTGGTTTTATTGTCTATGTATAATATCCCCATTGAGTTTAGCCGGCCTAAAACCAGTAGTATCTTAGTTAATTTAGTATTCATATAATCGTAACGCAAAGTTATGTATTGTACTCATTGATTATCAGGTGGCAATGATACAAAGAGAAGGGAAGAGTTGTACCACATGGCCGTTGAAGACATAGACGATCGTACTGAATTCATTTTGACGAAAATTCTTAACAAAGACGCAAATTCACCGATCATTCACCATTACTTACATAGAAGATGAGAAACTTTATTAATTCCAAATGTTTCGTAAATTATCAAGGTGGAAAGCATAATTGTTCAAGTGGTAAGAAAATGCACGATTAACAGTTGAGCTTCAAAAATTGCGAAATATTTGAAATTGCAAGATCCAATCAGTTATAACGGACATTTATTTAAGCGCACTGCTACTCTTTATGGCAAATAAGGGTGTAGACGTATTAGTTGAAGAGGCAACTCTCTTCAAAATAAAATAGAAATTGCGGAAATAATTCTACATGATTATTATCAATATTGTTTTGATAATAGTAAATAAAAAGCTTGTTTTCAATTTTTACATTTTATTGTCAGTAAGCCTTGCGTATTCGATTACTTACCGTTAATTGAATGGTAAGTAATTTACTTACTATCGAGTTAACACTAGCAACCAGTAAAACCGACTTACTGTCATGGAAACACACATGGTAAAGAATCAAAATAGTTTGATCGTACAAAAACTGTTATTGTTTACAAATTTTTCATTAATTGTTTTTATTTTGCAGACTTGGATAAAATTTACACAGTAAAATCCGCTGAATGGAAGCTCGGTTATAAGAATATCCCGCTTCAATAAATAAAAATTCAATGTCCCAATTTGGTGCAAATTATGGTTTATGACTGATGTCGCTTTCTTGGAAAATAACGGTACAAGAGCCTCATAAATCTATTAGTCTCTAATAATACGTCTGAGGGTGAATGTTTCTTTCTTTTACAATTGTTAAATTTACTTAAATTAGTGTTTAAGCTTTTTCTAGGGTTTTATTCTTCTTTAAAGTAAGTTGTTTAGCATTTCAAGGCTTTCTCGGCACTTTCTTTTAACTTCCTCCTATTTAAATTTGTTTCTATGTATGTAGGTACCATAAATAAGAATTTTAACAAATATTGTACACACAAACTAGTCACAAAGAATGCCGCTTTTAAAAAGAAACTAACTAAATCCTTAAATTGTGTTTAGTTAAGTATTACTATAAGTATAGGGTTGCAAAACTTTATTGTGGTTAGTTTTGTTGAGAACAAAGATGACGTTTTTGAATGGTCTCTAGTATCTGGCCAGGAAGTAGCAAGCACTTGTTCTGCAATAAGAAGGTTTCTCGAAGGAAAATAAAATGCTGATTTTAAACATTCTTATAGTTTAGAACAACAAATAACAGATCTATTGTGTATTACTGATTTTTTTTGTAAAAACAATTTTAATTTAGTTTATGGATACTGTAATTAAATTAGATTTAATAATTGTTTCGATAAATAATTAATACAGTATCCTTACTTTTAGTTTATTTACAGCTGTGATAAATAACGCTGAAAGTTTTATAGTATAAATCTCAAAGCTCGATTTGTCTTGCAGAATTCTGACAATCCTAAAGTCGGTTATTGGAATAATTCTTCTTTGTTCAAACACTATTCGAATAAGCGGGTTTTACTGTACAAAGATAGATTCCAATTAACACATTTTCCAAACGGAGAGAAACAACTATCCTTTTTCAAAGATTTATTTATGGTGCCTGTGACAAAAAAAAACACCCAATTATTGTGGCTATTGTATCTGTAACTGGAAACCGTAAATTACCACTTAACTTTTTTGTTGTTCAAAGTAGCTTTACGATTTCAAATCGTCAATATAAGCAAGGATGCTTTTTGTTTATTACATTAGCTGTTAGCACAATTGGTTTTAGATTGTTTATGGTAGCTTTGCTTTTATAACTATTTATTGTTGCTGTATTGTGTATTTATGTTTTATCAGTCAGATTTCATACTAGAGAAAAACCTTTTAAATACATGTAAGTCATTGTAATGTTATTTTAAAATTTGCACTAAATCCGCCCCTGTTTCTCAGTTTCGTTCAGATATTTGTTTTCTTGACGCGCAATATTTAAATTGTTTTATTAAAGGAATGTTTGTTACCATTGTTATTTTAAAGAATTGATAACTTTATCGTCTCGACTTCTAGACTCCGTTCATACGTGCTTTTCGCTGATTCCCAATATCAGCTTCTCAGAATCATTAGTTGCAATCTTGCAGTTACACAGTCTCGGGGAAGTCAAGTTTAAACTAGCGAATCTACGATGGGGATTTTCCATTTTCTTATAAGAATATTCTGACCTGTTAGGGCTTGTATCTGACTTTCGAACCCCACTTCCGTAAGTACGAACTGCGTAACAAAAAACGCAGAGGTTAGGCAGTACGATAAGAGCTGCGTACTCGAACCAACGTGTGGTAATTTTCGACGTTTACCTCTACATCCCCTAACTGGATTCAAACCAAAGTAAGTGAAGCGATCTTCTAAGAAAAGAGATCGGACTGGAGAAATTGTAATTTCTTCGTGTCAGAGACGCGCATAGTTGCGGAAGAAAGTGGTTTGTTTACCAACAGCAGTGCTTATAAATTTCGTTATCGTGGGGAATGTATTACCCAAATATAGTTACGCTGGTGTCATCCAGGAAGTAGAAATTGTAGAGGGTAGAAACGTAACAATTTTGGTCCCGTTGGTGCAACGCTAAAGGGGTCTGTCGAGAACAGAATCTTCCCGCCCCGTAAAGCGTCGATCTGTGTGTTTTACATCTTGGAAGCTCCGTGATCCGAATGAACTAAGTAAATTTAAAGAGCGTTTGAGACTCAAAGTGCTTTTAGTAATTTTTAAAGTTTGTGTATAAACATTTGGCTGTTGTTTTTGTGCTTTTCGGTTATCGTTTATAACAGTGATTGTTTGTTGAAATCTAAGTTCCCTTGAACATTGGTGAACGTGAAATTTTGCGTCGCATACTACGTGGATTAGCTGCTATCGTGGAAATCAGAGACCTGCATATAACATCTGGAAGGAAGATTGCCGCTATAGTAAGAAAGGCCTATTTTGTTTTGTTATTTGAGTTCTTATGATTGTTTATTTGATAAAAGACTAGGAGAACGTGGAATTTGCGAAATATTCCATACGAAAACCTTGCTTAGGCAAGATCAGTTTCGATTTTCTTATTAAATTATAATATTCACGATCAATATTTTTAATTAACTTGTAACAGGAACGTTCCCAGGTAACTTTAGCTGGTGTTGATTAAATTATTGCAATATAAATAATAACGTTTGACTATTTTTTTGTTATTAGATATAAAGTTTATCTGTTGCTATTTCAAGATTTTCTTTTTGTTTATTGTAGTAACTTGTTTGTTTTTACTTTAATTATTTTATTTTGTGTATCAACTTTGTTCTCCAATAAAGATATTAATTCATACCTTTTTATTGGTATTCTTTTGTAGTGTTATTTTGTTATTTTTATATTCTTGTTTGTGTGTGTTTAATCTATTTTCTTTATTATTGTTTTGATAAATATAAGAAAGGTCAATTATTTACGTTTTGTGTTTGTTTGTAAGTGGATCTCTGGTCCAGATAAGCAGCGTTAATTTCGTTATTGTTCGTTTGGCTATTAAAAAGCACGGTGGTGCTTAGTCCAAATTTCATTTATAGACTATAGATACCTTTGTTCAAGAGAGGAGTAAATATCAATCTGGTATTTCTTTCTTGGCCTTTTTTATTTAAAAGAAGGAAGTCTTCAGAGGATTTCCTTGTCAAAATTGGTTAAGACAAATCAAGTGTTTATACAGTGTTTATATAGTTTTTTTTTGTTTGTGTTGAGCCTCATTTGTGAAACGCTAAAGCGAGTCTTAATAAAGCTTCCACGAGGGAAGTTACACACAGGGTGAGGTTTCGTAAGGAGCCTATATACAGGGTGTCGGATTCACGAGTAGTCGCGTGACCGACCATCAAAACCCTTCGATCTACGACTGCTGGCGCCCTCTTTTACGACCATCTATTAATTTAATAAGAGTTTTGGAAATCAGTAAGCTTCTATTTGTGAGAGATTAGTCAAGTTTATTTGAGAATCCACCCCATCTGCGGCATGAGCTACGGGATTTAACATCTTCTATTGGTCTGGACGGGACTTGTGCATACTTTTGAGCATTTTCCCGTTACATCATTACTTATTAATTATTATTAGTTTAATTTTTTTATTTTATGTAACTGCTATTGTTCTGTTGATAGGTAATGATTATTGCTAATGTATCTTGTATTTTGTTATTTGCAGAGTCTCTTTATGTTGAACTGAGAGTTGTACAATTTACACCAAGACAGAAGCCTCATGGAACGTTTCTTTAAAGCTTTATTCACAACCTCGAAATTAGTACTTAAAATTAATACTCGTTAATTAACGTAACAGTTTCTGTAATGCTTTAAACTGTTAGCATTCCAACATCCAGCATTAAGCATTAAAGTTAATATTTAACTTAGAAGTTTCCAAACTCCAAACTTTTACGGATTAATTTTACGGAAAGAAGCGTGATGCGCACGCGTCGGGAACTGTCATTTTGCTTGTTTCAGTTTTACAGGTTAGAACTCTTAGAAGGTAACGCCCAATTTGTTTACATTGTTATTTATGTAATAGTTTTTCAATGATGAATTTGAGATAAAGGAAAATGTGTCTTGCAGCATTAATGGTGAGCGTATGGTATTTGCTTTTAAAACAAAAAAAAAGCTAGAAGGTGGTGGGTGAAACCAATAAATGCAAATAGAAAAAACCAGGCTGATTATCACAATCTCATTCAAGAAATGAGATTATAGGACCCAGACATGTTCTTTAATTATACAAAACTTACAGTCGATCAGTTTGACTTGGATCTATTTCATAAATTTGCTTTTGCATTATAATAATAATGTAGGTATTTATTCTTTTTTTTAGACATCTAGCAACAGGTGACAGCATTCCCACTCTGGATTTTAGCTATCGAATATGTAGATCTCCCGCATGTATTATCATCAACGAGACATGCAATGCATTATAGTCTATTTTACCACTACGACTATTAGAAAAATCATCCAAAGAGAGTTGAAAAAGAATAAGTGCAGGTTTTCGAACGAATTGGAATTTACCTAATTGAGTTGGCGCTATGGATGGAAAGTATGCTCGAATTAGAGCGCCACATAACAGTGGATCTGCTTATTTTAACTATAAAAAAACATTTTCTATTGTGCTGTTTGCAGTGTGCGATTATAAATATTGTTTTACACATGTAGATATAGGAGGATATGGTTCGCAGAGTGATGGTGGTGTGTTAAGATCATCAGCATGTGGTTATAAATTAAATGACCAGCTGATACACCCTTTCCCGGAATGCATGAGAAGAAACCTCACTACTTTGTGGGCGATGAAGCATTTCCTCTTCAAATGCATCTACTTCGACCTTTTGGAAGTAAAAGTCTATCAGATGCCGAAAGAATCTGCAATTATCGTTTATCACGTGCACGGAGGTGTATCGAAAATACATTTGAGATTCTAGTTGCACGTTTTAGAATATCCCATACAACAATATTTTAAATGCCTGAGAATGTTGACAAAATTATTAAAGCGTGTATTTGCCTTCACAATTTCATTAAAAAACAAGAAGACCTATTGATACCCAGATATAGAAGATACTGTACATCGCCATTTGCTGACAGTGAAGTTAATGGGCAACTAGTTTTAGGAGAATGGCCTAATGATATTCCTGCTGACACAGCCTTAAGGCCAGTTGCAGAATTAAGACGTCGAATAGGAACAAGAAATTCTCCACAAAGAGCTATAGCTTACAGGAATCATCCCAAAATGTATGTGAATGGTGAAATTGGAAGTGTTCCTTGGCAATATAATGCAATAAATAAATAACAAATATTGCAATTGTCATTATATTTAATATTATGTACAATTTATTAATAAAGAATAGTTACAGTACAAATTAGATTTCTGCATTATTAATTAATTCACTCCTCTTTTTTAATAATAATTCTGTTATTTCATTTTTAAATTCCTCCATTGACTTAGAAGGCATTTTAAGCATTTCTTGCTCTACCCGACAACAGAAGGCATTTATATAATTATTTTTGGGTTGTTTAGTACTGTTGGCTATTGATTCCAGTGCAGCTGTTACCTGAGTTTCGAGTCTTGGTTACTTTTTAGTCAATCTATAAAATGGTCTCTCGTTAGTAATAGTAGCAGGATGCAAACATTAAGTACTTACAGGGGTGAATGTGACGGTGCTCGTTTTTGAATAGTGGCTGTTGCTGCTGTAGCAGCATTATATATGGTGAATGCAGGTGACAGTACATTGCTTTCTAACAATTCGTCTTCAGTTATATTGCCATCTATTTCTAGTGCAACATCTTCTAGAAATGCTAACTGGGATGTTTGAATTCAGGTTTAGTAGTTCTTCCGAAAATCCTAAATTCGATGACTTTTGCGAGTCATTTGAATGTTTTATATCTTTTGTATTACCTCGAATGGTATTACTGACAGTTCTAGAAAAAAACATTTTTTTTCTTGGTTTAAAGCGAATGTTAGCATATTGTCACTGACTTCCTAGGACGTGTCACTTCATCTAAAAATTGTAAAAGATCAAATAAGTGCTCCTTGGTTATTTATACCCAATTCTTAATTCTTTTAAGATCACTTAATTATTTATAAATAATTTGTTATCTCAAGTAGAGTGACTTACTGGTTTCTGTGGCTTTTTTATTTAGAGTAATAACTTGACCTTGAAGTCTTTTCTGGCAACTTACTCCACTTTTTGATTTATTTGAACCATTTTTGCTTTGTTATTTAACACCTAATAAGCAATATGCTTATTGTTTGTATAAACTACAAAATACATTTATTATCAACTTTTAAAAGATTTTTACCTTTTAAGACGGCGACCTCGCTACCATTCCTCCTTTTTGGTGACAAATTTGCAGATGCGCGTTGCTATGTGCCATTTAATATCTTCTAACGCAGTTTAAATTTTTTTTCGATTCAAAATCTTATGATAAAATAACCATTAGTCCTATGAATTTAATTCATTGATTCTGCCTATAACTAAATTGTAACGTTCACTTTTTGCTTCCGTTACATGTGTTGTACTTATCTGTGTTTTTTTGGTGTGTCCTCGTATTTTCTTAATAAGTTTACTCTAGTTGGAGAGGACTGTTTTGATAGTGACAAGTACACACTGTTAGGTCTATTATTTTTTTGTAGCTTCGTTAATCTTGAAATCAATTTTTGGGTTAGATTTTACCTTTAACTATTACTTTGCAACTTTCATCTTCGAATTCGGATGAGATTTTGTTTTTTGGTTTAGCCAAAATGAATTGAAGTTAAGATTTCTTACCTGTTTATTTGTCAAGCTTATTAGATTTCATTTCTGCTTTAATTGTAATGTACAATTATGTTCTTTTGAGAGTTGGGATTTTTTTTTGTGGCGACTTAATCTTTGCTACTTGATTATAATGTGGGTATAATTTGTGATAATTATCACAAATTATATCCCCAAGCCGTCTCTGATTTAGGTAATTTTTTTTTTCTAGAACCAGGATTTCTTGCACTTCCGACCCTCGCATGAAAGATTCAGATCGTCGTCGATGCGTTGTGGCTTGATAGTTGTAAAGGGGTATTTACAGTTTTCTTTGAATTTGTTCCAAGCCGCATATAAGCTGGGGCAAGCGGATTGTGTTCTTGATTTTCTAGGTCTCATAACAGATTTTTGGTTTTATTGAGCTTGTTTCCGCCCCCGGAATCTTGAGAGCCGTTTCGTAAAATTTTATGGCACAACTGCAACTTTTTTAGGTTTTATCTCCGTTCAAATAAATCTTTGATTGATCGGCGATGAATGCGGGGCCGACGCAATTGCCGTACAACTGAACAACTTGCTCTACTATCTTAATATGGTTGTCGTTAAAATTTAAAATTTTAAAAATTATTTCTAATGATTTAAATTTAATTTAATCTTTATAATAGTTACTTGATCCAGTTCACTTAAAAAGAACAATGTCGCAAATGGCTTAACTGTTTGGTTAGGGTTTCTTTATTAAGTTTTATTATAAAATAAGAAATAAAGAAAAAAATAGAGAACTTAGGAAGCGGGGTTTGTTTTGTTTCGTGATTATGTTACAGACTCTCTGTCCTATACTTACAGGGCTGTAAAATTCTGCAGTTGGGACCTCTTGGTAAGTCTGTTTTTTTGTACCCTTAATTGTCATTTCTTCAATTTGCGTTTTTCTTAAAATTTTATATTACTGTTGTGTAATTATAAAGTTTTGCTTTTAAGAAAATTTAAATTTTTGCAATTTGATTTTAAAAAGTTAATACATTTCATTGTATGTTCGTAAGAATGGTTTAAGTGATAAGATTTTACTTGTTTAGAGGGATATTTAATATTCAAATGTAACTATGCCTAT
>VTPC01003929.1:0-30246 GCA_011009095.1 Ignelater luminosus
AATAATAATGATAATAATGATAATAATTAAATAATAATAATAATATTAATTAAATAATAATAATAATAATTAAATAATCTTTGGCGAAACTTTCGGGCTTGTACACTATAGTAAGGCTTCGATCAGACTCAAGTATCAAATACATACCTGATACATTCAGTAAGCATGCACTATTTCTTTCAATGTACGTTACATATACAGGGTGTATTATTTCAGGTACTGAATACCAACGCTACTCTATTTTGCATCAAAAACTATGCAAGAACTCTAGTACCAATTTGTTGTTAACTCTTCGGTTGTGGAAATATCAAGAGCCGTATATGTTTTTATAATTTGTTTATGACTGTCCAAAATTATTAAATAAAAGTAACCACCCATAGTTTAGATACCAGAAAACAAATCAATAATATTTTTCTCCTATTTATCAGCAATTTTCTTTAAAATGGCTTTTACATAATGCAATTGCTTTGATTTACTTTGTAGAAGATATTGCAATACTGTATTTACCTTGAAACATTAATAATAACAACCTGCAAAAATGTTAGTAAGGTTAGTGTGCCTTGATATTATTTTATTAAATGTCATTTTTTTAATGGGTAGAATGACGACACACTTGTCAAACAAGAGACAAAAATATACGTTAGCTCTCTGATCGCACCGTGGGTGTAAAGGAAAGAAGAAGAATATTAACAGTAAATTCTTCTTCTATCCTTTACACTCGTCATGCGAGTAGAGAGCTAACGTATATTTTTGTCTTTCTTGTGTGACAGGTGTGGCGTCACTCTACCTATTAACAAAATGACCTTTATTAAAACAATATCAAGGCACACTAACTAGGGTAACCACGTTAATAAACTAAACCTATTCTTGCTCTACTTACAATTTTCATACGGCGTTGCAAGTATTAAAAATTTTAAATAACCTCTATTTCAAAAAATATGCGTTTAAGACGAACATTTTTATAACAGTTTTTGCTCAAGTTTTCAAGGAGAATCGAGTGGTGCTAATATTCTCAGCTACACTTCCGTATACCCGCCTACCACGGATCAGGTCAGTTGGGGTGTCATATTGTCAGGCTTGTCAAGAGAGTCATGGGGGTACTAAGTCTAGGTGCCGGAAAAGCCCCGTTGAAAAGCTATGAGCATTTAAGTTGAGGTTAGGTTAAAGATTAAATTAGAGGTTAGGTTAAAGTTTAGGTTAGAAGTTAGGTTAGAGGTTAGGTTAGGTTAGCTCATAGAACTACATGTTAAATTTTCGTGGCACCTCCGGCACCTAGACTCAGTACCCCCGTGACCCTTTCGACAAACCTGACAATATGACAGCTCAGCTAACTTTATTCGTGGAAGACGAAAATACGGAAGTGGTGGAACCTGCGCTTTACAAAAATGCTCATAACTTTTAAACAGGGTACCTCCGGCACCTAAACTCAGTAATTCCATGATCCTCTCGACAAGCCTGACAATATGACACCTCAACTGGTCCAATCCGTGTTAAGCGGGGAATACGAAAGTGGTGGTACCGGCGCTTTACAAAAATGTTCATAACTTTCGAGCGAGGTACCTCCAGCACCTAAACTCAGTACCTCCGTGACCCTCCCGACAAACCTGACAATAGACACCTCAACTGACCTGATCGTGGTAGGAGTGTATACGGAAGTTGTACTTCAAATTCTAGCAAGAAGTATACACCTATTATATTGTTGCTGTTTAATTACTTGAAAAAAGGATGCGTAGTTAGTGGTCCTTGATTCTGTACTTTTTCCAATTAGGGCGCTGCTTAGTTGCGCATTATGTAATTTTCTTAATCATAAAATTAATATAAAACAAAAATACCAAAAATACTTAATTTCTACTCTACAGTGCATTTTTTTATTACAGAATTCAAAGTAGGCCATGACTTACAATTTCCATAACAGTGTATACGACATTGATGTTCTCACTAAAAAAAAGTTCCAGTCATCACATTACATATTTTTTGTACACTGTAAAAATGAACCCTTAAACCACAGCTTACTCTGAATTCTGTAATAAAAAAATGCACTTTATGTCTAATTCACATAATTAAGTTGACTTTTACTTCTACCAATGTCTAAATATAGGTTACATAGCAACAAAATTGTACAAAAAAAAAAACAAATCACTTTACTACCAATTTAGCCTTACATTACTATTTCGGATTACTTTATCACCGATTATTTCAGAAACAAAATTCACATCTCAAAATTATACTTTTCTGTGAACAATTTATCTTTTACATTTTCTTACAACTAAGTTGATAAATTTTAATGATCTTTTGTTATTTTGTGGTTTCTACAAAAATTTCAGTTTCATTGAACAAAACTACCCACGACATTTTGTCAAATAATGTTGATTAAGCTCCCATAAAAATTATCAAACACTTATTTTATACAAAAGTTAAACTTAATTGTCAACATGAGGTTTACAAAATATGAAGCATTTGATAGCAAATGCGAATGTCAAGAAATCAACCGCAATCCTTTATGAATATTAACATTGGATATTTCCTACGGTGCATAAGTTAATGAACATATGAAAAGTACAGAGGAAAAGTCACATTTAAATAGTTTTAAGGTATTTCAGTTTAAAGCACGAACTTCAAGCACTTTTCCATACAGCACTTATTTTTATTCGCGGTTTGCAGTGATTTAGATCGGTTTTTCATTAATTTCAAGTACCCAGCGTGAAAAAAACAGGAACGAGACTATAAAAAATGATGTATAACTCATATTCGGGTCTAATGTGACTCAGATCATTTTTCGCTTGTACTCTTCATATGGTATTTAAATTCCATTTACAATTATGTTTCAGTATCCTGCGATGTCTCAAAATGTAAAAACACTCAATTTAGACTATGATTCATCATGTTATGGCAAGGAAGATACAATACAAAATTGTTTCATATTGTTTACACTTCAAAATAACAGTAATCAACAGGTTGCACCTGACAATTACATCTTTCCAGTCAAGTTAAAAAAAGCAAAGATACTAAAACCAACCGTAACCGTAAGTAAAATGCAAACTGTTCAAATATGTAAATTAAATAATTATCACTTTAGATTTCTACTGTTAGACAGAATGATGCATCTGGAAGACATTTTATAATCGAGATTAAAAGCACAACAATTGCTCTGTTTGTATGGCTCGACACCAATGGAATTTCAGGGCATTTTTCAGACAATGGTTTCATGCAAGTAACACCAATTAAGCATGTGCAGTTTTACGCTGATCAATCAACAACACCGGAAGATTTATACAATTATTTAACTGTTACTCATCTTTCAGATGATGAATATATGTAAATACTATTAAAAATTTAGTGTTGCAGTTTTTAATTTGCAATAAAGATAACTCCATAGAAACGTCTCAGACTTTGTTGTCTCAATTCAACCAAAAATGAAACAATTAACTGTGTTTAACATTTATTTCTCTAATAACTGTATTTTTACATAGCACAGATACTTCACATAGGTTGCCATCCTGTGTCCCACCTCTTACGTGATTCCCGTCTTAACGTGTCTCCATCCAATTTCTTTGGATCATTCTGGAATTGTTCTAAAGCTTTTACTCTCGACTCCGCAGGTTGTAGTCGTTTAGCTACCACGAGTTCTCCATTGTCTTTTAAATATGTACCACTTGAATCCTCAGGAAATCCATTTGGAAATGTAACTGGTACTATTTTAACTAGATGTTTTACCCTCCACAGCAGAGCATTCATTTCTGGTATATTTTTAACTATAACATATTCATTTATCTTCTGACCATTTAATTTGAGTTGCTTCATCATCTCCTTTTCCCAAGATGGGCAGCCTTTTAAAGTTTTAATACGTTCCACACGAAATAGTTTTGATGGTTCATATGGTGGATCTTTAAAATCTGATCGCCTTGGATAATATTTAAATCCAGGATATTGTATGCCTTCATCATACCAATTATATTTGCGTTTTCCAATGCTTCTTTGAAATTGTTTTAGAAAAATATTTGGTTTCAGAAAACTACCCATATCATTTAATTACCGAAACATACGTAATTCGTAATACCTAAATGCAAATATACAATGATATACAACATGAAAATCACAGCAATCAAAGTGAGGTTAAAATTGCATTACACACTCACACAATGATCTGATCACAGAACACCTTACCTACGAGAAGTAATTTCCGTGATTTTTATTATAAAGTTTTTGACAGAAGAGATTTATTGCCATCTACGGACAAATAACGCTACTACACTTTTTCCAACGGTCAAATTTATCCATTTCAAAATATAATACTAATTGATAAAAATAAAAGCTAACAAAAAATATTTATTCAAGTCAAGACATTTTTTATATTTTTTTACAATGGAAAAAATAATAAAATTGTAAAATACATGTCTATTTGAAGGAGAAGTTAACTTGGATAAATAATTCTTGTTTTTGTTTTCAAGAAGCAAAGTACAAAAAAAACATTAAAAGTGATGAAAATGACAGCTAGCAAATAGAAAATATTCGTGCTCATCCAAACTTTGCAAAAAAAAACCATGAATAATACGCAACAAGGCATTTATAATTACTTTTATCTAAAATTTAAATTTTAATAACCTCAAACCTATATAAACTGACGTTTAAACTTGTCAAATTTAACGTCGAATAACAGCGCCTTTAGCGGAGGGAAAATTGTTAATGAGCCCAATTTGCGATTGTATTTTTTTGTACTTTGTATCACAATTAACTGGTTTTGAAGTATGTACGTGGTAGAGTAGTTTCAATGCGCAGAAGACAAATTTTAGCCGGACGGCCCTACAGTTCAAGCTAAAAACGTTGCTAATCGTTATGGGTCATTCTTGTTTAAGCTGTTGATGCGTTGAGTTGTCAAGTTGTTTGCCTTTTTTTATTAACACTCCAGAACCTTTGCCATTCATTGATGCTATTGATAATTTTAAACAATTTTATTCTCCTTCAAAAGAAAATTGAACCTAAGCCTCACCTAAAATATCCGCTAACGTAAGGGCAAATGCTTTTGGGAAGGCATGATTTTTACAATCTTCTTTTTCTTTCTTGTACAGTAAGCTCCCCCTTTTGCGCATTTTGCGTGTCACGAGATTTGGAAACTAGTCTATACTAAAATCGGCGAACCAATGCAGTGATCACGTGAAAGTCGCATGGACAGTATGTGCTAGTACCCAACTGAGTCGACGTCCAATTTACACTAACAAATTTGAATACAATACCCGCCAGATTTAAAATAAGTAGTGTTTAGGTATTCACGTTAAAGTCTATAATCCAAAACAAAATAAACGCAAGAAGTAAAACGGAAACACGGAGGTTTTAGGTTATGTTGGTTTTTGTATATGTCGGTATATAATAATGCACTGTTTGGTGGATGTTCACACTTGCGGCTTCAAGCACGTGTTTTTCAGCCAATTGAGAAAGAGCTTGCATTGATCACGCACTTTTATTACTGCATTGATTCGCCAATTTTAGTATAGCAACGCGTATCTTTATTATTCTAACATCGCTTCGTTGTTATAAATCCAAAAGCAGCACTTTTAAAACCGCTTTCTTTACTGACAGCAGCGCGTAATCATGGTTTGTTGGTGTTCTTTTAAAGCACCATGTATAGTTGAATTCAATAAAAACGGGAAATAAAATTTTTTGTAATATAAACTATGGGCTTGGTGTGTCAATCGTTATCTGTCTATTTGACAATTTATTGCCTGTCAAATAATTTGTTCAAGTATGCAAAACCTAATCTATAAGCTATTTTTTTTCAACTTGTTGGTCAACTCCGAGTAGCACCGGATAGATCTGGCAACTTGGGCAGTGTTTTTTTGAACCTAGAGTGAGTTTCTCTCAGCTCCACTACTTTACCTTCCTCTTTCCCCTCAAACGTCCGCAAATTTTCGGGTCATAAGCATAGCTTACTTAAAAGTTAGGTTAAAGTAAACGAGAAGCACGCGAGCATTGCGTTGTTTGGTTTTTCGTTCCTTCAGTGTTTTTTTGGTTACAGTGCAGCTCATTTGAAGATCAGATCAGTTTTGGAGTAGATCAGATAAATTAGCGTGTGAAAAAAGACGCTTATCGATTTATAAATTGACAGCTATGTTAACCTTGTTACTAATCAACCATATTAAAACTACAAAAAATTAATAAAGACACGCCAACTGGTTTTTTTATATTTTCCGTTTTTATTGAATTGATTCCCATGATAGAAAGATCTATTTGAAAAAATCGTAGAATGTTAACCGGCTTTTTTACAAAGATATAATCGATTCTAGAATCGAATAAGAATGAGCATTCACCTATCACTCCTACTTCCTTCTGTGTCACTTAACACTGACAAGTGACAGCAATTTTTTTATTACTGGTATTTTAACCGTATAAACTTGATCAGTTTTTCCAAAGTTTGTGTTTTCCTTTTGGAATATATAATTTTACAATATTTTTAATAAAACAGTACGCTGGCTTCGTCGGGTGCATCTTTAGGCGGAAATTGGTTATCAATGGATGTTGATCCAGTTCCTAATACTTTAGGTTAGATTAAACAAGTTTTGTTGAATGTATGCATAATTCGCAGGAATATGCTTTTTTTGCAAAAAGCTTAATTTTTGTTTAAACATATGCACTCTAACGCTCTGTTTGTACATTATGTGTAAGTATCTTGTGTAAAACTTATTGTGAACTATAAAATTGTATTTACAGCCTTCCCGGTTGCTCCCAGTAGTTCTGGACTGCCAAAGATTGATGAGAATTCTGCACTGGAAGTTAAAGCACCAAAGCAAGTCTTAATAGAATTGCTAGATGTGTTAGAAGGACACGTTGAGAATTTACGAAAAGAAGCCATTAAGCTAGAAGAAGATCGTGATTCACTGTTATCTTCGTTGGATTCTGTAAGAAATTCAGATTTGCTATCAGAGTTAGCTGAAAGTAAGGAAAGGTTGTACTACAAGTGATAGTGTGTTTGAAAGAGGAATTGATTTTCAGATGAACGTGATGATGTGCTACATTATGTTGATCGCATTATGAACCGTTGCCATACGATTGAATTAAAGATTCACACGCAAAGAGATAAACCTCAAGAGGAAGCATTACATCAAATTAATCACTTAATAGATTGCCTTGTTGTTGGTATGAAGACTGATCCAGACGGAACTCATGCAAAATGTGTTGCTTATATGAATGCTTGTTCATCAAATTTAGTTCAGGGCATAACAGATAAAAATTTTGAATCTGCCTTGTTAGGTTGTACCATTGATGATCAGAAACGTGTTAAGAAAAGATTACAAGGTTTGCTTAGTTACATGAATAAATTAACAGTTAGTAGCGATAATGATTAAAGAATCTTAATAAAAATGAGAAACGTAGACTACCATGTGCATTACATTCTACATTTTTGTTTTTCTAGCTACATTATTAATATCATTTCAGTGATTATTATTTAGTTTTGTAGTATTTTTGATTGAAAAGACAGTACTTAGTTTAAAAAGAATTAAGAAGTTTATTTAGTTATTAAAGTGCTGAAATAACGAACTTTTCTTGTTGTTTGTTTTCTAGTTTTGTGTTTCTATTTACATTTTAAAATAGTTATTTATGCAACAAGTGAGTAAAATGTAGCCTTTTTTTACGAGAAGGAAAGTTAAGGCGAGTGCGCAAATCTGCCGAGTGAAAAAAAGTAACTTTACTCACGAATTGCATACAAAATTTTTTTCACGTTTGTAATAAAAATCAAGAACTACCTACTTCAAAAACAGCTTTTTATTTGATAATATTGATATTAACATTGTACAATTAGTGTGTATCATAGCAACGGCAACCTTCTATGTTTTGTGTATAAATATTTTGCGTTAAAGAATGACATGTTACTATACTTTTTTTCACTCAAATGCGTGAAAAAATGAACCACTATGGCACTTTTTTTCACGCTTCTAGCGCGATGAAACAAATGCATCCTTTATAAACAAAAATTAATGAAAAATGTTGCACTTTTTTTAACGAATGTGAAAACAACCATTAAAAAGACACATTGCTAATAATAAAATTAGAGTGAACAATATACAGGATGTTCCAAAAGTAATACCCATTCTCCCAGTGATCGATTCGGTAATGTAAAATAAATCGAAAAGTGAGTGACGAAATTTCTGTGTGGCCTTCATTATCAAGTTATCAACAAAAGAAGAATAAATTTTAATATTAAATCAAATTATATTTAAATGAAATGGGAAAGATTGCATATCCCAGTGTGCTGGAGCTCATCATGGTACCATGGACATAGACTAGTAGCTAATTGCTACAATGAAAAGTTGAAAATTTGAGTTAAGAGTCAAGAAATTACTATTTGATCCTAATTCTATAATAAAGATAGATTTTTTTATCACTCTTGCTTTTCGATTTATTTTACATTACTGAATCGATTCCCGACTTAGACACTGCTTTTGAGCACCCTGTGTTCTATCAAAAAGATTTATTAATAGTATTGTCAGGCCTTCCACTGGGGGTCCACCTACAACACTTTTTGTCATTTTTGTTTTTGAAGTGTCACTAGAAGTCACCTTTTTATGTTGGGTAAATTTCTAAATCATCCTCATCTAAAAACGGATTTAAAGAAAATAACTTACTACTTTTAAAATGGCATTCCCCTTTTTTAAAGCATTAATATCATCTAAGTAATATTGTTCCTGAATTAACTGTAATAATCTCACCGTGGCTAATTAACCTTAACACATAGCACATTACTGTTTGCAATTTAAAAAAAAAAACGAAAAATTGTTTAAAAGGCTTAAGTTCCTTGTTACTGAACTAATGGCATTTAAATTAACAGTGTTTCTCCCAAGTAACCAATCTTGATCAATTACATTTGAGAAAGGACAAATGTTTGATAACTGCTTGTGGAGTAATGTGGGACCTTCATACCACAAATGCGAATTGACACTAAATTGGCAAGGTTTTCTTTGGTACTTATATGATAACCACTCTTCTGATTGAGTTAATAGTTGGATCTCATCAACTTTAGTGACAACCACAGTTGTAGAATCAGTCCAAAAAATCTTTTATCAAATTTTAAATTTAGATTTCTGGTGATTTTATTTGCTAACTGTGCAGTCAATAATGCTGCACACAACTCTAAACGAGGGTTGGTTATTATTTTTAGCGGTGCTACCTTAGATTTAGCACACAATAAATTTACATAATAATTATTACTAAAATCTAATATTCTTATATAAATACAAGTGCCGTAGGCTTGTTCCAAAGCATCACAAAAGATGTGGAGTTCCACTGATTTGAAAGGATAAATGGGAATTATCTTTCTGGGGATCCTAAAGTCATTCAAAATTCTAATTTCTTTTATAAATTGCCTAGAATCGCTCCTTAAATTATTTAAAATGGGTTCATCCCAATTAATTTGAGAGACCAAATTTTCTGCAATAGAGTTTTTGTTACAATTATGATTGGTGATAACAAACCTAATGGATCATATATCTGAGTTTAGTACATCTTGCTCTCCATTCCACATGAGCCCTAAAGCAGCAGTCGGCAACCTTTTAGATATTGCGGACCACTAGATTCGCAATTTAAAATTTTGCAGACCATTAACAAACTTGTTAAAGATACGAACATCGAGTGTGATATAATATCTGAATTTCTTTGCAGACCATTAAAATTACCACACAGACCATCAGTGGTCCGCGGACCACCGGTTGCCGACCACTGCCCTAAAGTCCATAGTTGGATCTAAATTGATTAATGATTTATTGGAAATTACATAGGTTAACCCTGCTAATAACTCGAAACAATTTGATGACAATTTGCATAGATTAAATTTACCTTGAGTAAAGATTTCTATTAAATGACCTCGAACATCCTTAGTGTTCTGAATTGTGTTAGCACCTGACGATAAAGCACCATGAAGAAATCATTTAAAATAACAAAGTTGGCTTGTGGATATTTATTTTGGTTTTCTGCAGTTAATTCTTTAAGACATCTCATTGCTAGATATGAAAAAAATGATATACCAAAAGTATCAGTTGCTAAATGATAAACGTTGATTGGGTTGTTTTTATTTTTTCTGCATAAGATTCTTTGATAATCGTATTGGGACGAATCAAGCCAGATTTGGCTATACATTTTTGTAATATCTAGTATTTACCAATATTACATATTGATGCAGGCAAAATTTGCATAATATTAAAAATAAATCCTGTTGTAAAACTGGACCTGAATCAAGTGTTAATACCAATATCATTTTTTACTGATGTGTCAAATACTATGCACATTTTGGAAGTTTGACTACATTCTTTCGCCACTGCGTGATGAGGTAAATAAAAGCAACTTTCACTTTCAGTTTTTTCTTCTGAAACCAATTTTAAATTTAAATCTTACAGTACTCATCCTTAAAAAGAGGTTTTTGTGAAATTTGGATTCTAAGGTCATAAAACATTAAGGGCGATGTTGTAACTCGTGTGGTTCGTACTTGAATGGCAATTTAACTCAAAAGTGCCCTTCATGGTCTCTCTTGACATTTTCTTTAAAATGACTTTCACAAAAGATTTCTTCTAAGGATGATACAATTTTATTATCTCTATGTTCTATTTCCCAAAACTTCTTTATTAGAGTTTCTAGGACTGGAAACGACAATAAATTATTACAAGAAGTTTGAAGTACTGCTGCAGATATTTTACTTGAACACACACTGAACGGACCCCCTAGTATCCAACCCAATTGTGTATTTTGGATAATGGGTTGACCCTATCCTATTTCTATTTTACCTAAACATATTAAGTCCCAAAACACTTGCGCTCCTAACAAAATATCAATTTCTCCAGGATCATAAAAATTGACATTGCTAAATTTATGTTATTTGAAATACATAAACTTAACCCATCCCTTGGAAATTTCAGTAACGAGTTTGAGATCTTGCCAACAATTAGACACATAATTTCTGTTGAAGATGAAGTATTGTTTGAAAACATTTTAATTTGTATGGATTTTGTGACATTATTAAAACCCTCATTAAGAGTAGAATGGCAATTTTAAACGTTTGTAAGTAGCTTTCATTATAAAACAATTTTGTGAAGCAGTATCTAATAAACAAGGTAATTGTTGCTTATTGCCAGAATTATCTAATACTGTGACTACCGCAGTAGACAACAATACCTGCCCTTGATTAAAATTATTAAAATTGCATCGACTCATTGAAGGTACCAGAGTTATTGATGGCTCTGACACATCAATATGTTCCAACACATTTTCGTTATCTTGTTTATGCAACAAAGCATTATGAGGCTGCTTATACCTCAGATATGCATTAAATTTACACTTTTCTAATTTATGGTTATTTTTATTTAAGCATTTAAGACATAAATTTAATTGTTTGCATTTCTTAATATGATCTGAAATACTTAATTTTAAAAACTCCAAACACTTATATGCTGCTCTGTGATCACTTCCTTTGTACAAAGGCAAAGTGGTATAGTAATCGTGACATAAGTATGCATTTTAATTAAGAATTAAGAACTCAACAGGCAAGCATTCTAGTATTAGTTTGATAAGCTGCATAGTTCCTACATCGTCAAGTTCAGAGCACTAAACTGTTTAGCTAAACGGTAAACTATGTTTTGTTTACGTTTGCACTCAACGCTATACTAGACACTGTACGCAACGTTGTCCCAACGGTCCAACGGTATCTTTTAAATTGTGTATTTTTAAAGTGTGCGTCTGTTGTAACTTCCCTACAAACAATATGAATAATTTTATTTTAGATAATCTGTTATTTGATGAGTTTAATTGGAATGAAATTGAAGTTGCTTTTAATAATTTAGTTGAACCAATTGTTGTAATCCCACAGAGAAACGAACCTGTTTATAATCAAGGTTATGTTGAAAATATCATTCCAAATTACAATTTATCGGAGTTTAAAGTACATTTTAGGCTTTCTCAGCAAAGTTTTGAACAACTTTGCATAACGCTGGTACCATTTTTAACAAATGTACATGTATCAGTTTTGCCAGAGACTAAAATATTATTTTTCATTTGGCTGATATCAAAACAATAAAGTTTTTTAGCTGTGAGTGATAGGTTTGGGTTTTCTAAAGGAACTGGACATTACATCTTTTTAAAAGTTCTTAATGCTATAACACAGTTAAAAGAACAATTCATAAGATGGCCAGATGCAAGGCAATGCAATCAAATTGCCTCTAGAATAGAAAACCACTATCGTAAGTAGCAGAGTAAGAGTTGCATTATCTTAAGCCATTAGTCTATTTAATGTATGC
Source organism: Ignelater luminosus (assembly GCA_011009095.1). Classification (NCBI taxonomy): domain Eukaryota; kingdom Metazoa; phylum Arthropoda; class Insecta; order Coleoptera; family Elateridae; genus Ignelater; species Ignelater luminosus. Next base: position 12,270 of record VTPC01003929.1, read on the forward strand.
AGGTTTGCCAGGGGTAGTTGGAATAATTGATGGTTGCCATATAGAAATCAAACAACCCATTAATAATGCTGTGGATTTTTTCAATCGTAAAGAAACCCATAGCATAATTTTACAAGCAGTATGTGATGATAATGGTTTGCTTACGGATGTATTTATTGGAATACCTGGCAGGGTGCATAATGCCCGGGTCTTTCGATAAAGTCCATTATACCACCAGCTTGTTAGTGTTCCTCCCCTAATTTCAGCAGAGCAACATTTATTAGCAGATGCTGCTTATCCATTAATGGCAAATGTCTTAAAACCCTATCGTGACAATGGGCATCTTTCTCAAAAACAAATAAAGTTCAGTCAAACCCTTTCTGCTCAACGTTCAGTTATTGAAAGAACTTTTGGTTTACTAAAAGGTAGCTATTCTTTAATATCAAATTAATTATTGCTACATCTTAAATTTATAGGAAGGTGGAGAAGATTAAAATATCTTGACATGTCATTAGCTGATAAAATACCAGAGGTGATTCTAAGTGCTTGCATAATTTTATCTTAAAACGAGGAGATGATGATGATGTAATTGAATTTGAACTCGATGATGTTAACAATTATCATATTGATGGAAATGAAAATGATCAACCAAATGATGGAAATAGTGGAGCATATAAAAGAGATTTTATTGCAAATGTATTGTAAATACAATTTAAACATTATATACATAAGTAAGTATTTTATTTATTTAAAAATTATTGCAATAAAAGTAGTTTTTCTCGGTTGATCAGATTATTTTCTTGTATTTCTTGGCGTATTTTTTTAATTCTTCTAAACGCCCTTCTTCAATTTCCAGCTGCCTTTTTCGATAGAAATCCACTCTTTTCTCTTTATTTGACGGCGTTACTACTGTGTCTGGAGTCCTATCTGGAATAGTATTACATGTTATAAATACAGCTTTTATATTTACAAACTCTAAACATATAACTACTTGTACTAGACTTCTGAGGGAAGTACGTAACTACATGTAAATTATGGTTACATTACTACCCGAGGGGCCTGGGGTACTTCTACATCATTGATATCCTCACCATCTTCCAACTCTTCTTCTGGTAAAAATGAATCTGTTTGTATTATATTTTCAGCTGAAATTAGAATAATTTGAAACCAAGAAATTATAAATCAGAAAAACTTATATGCCATTATTATCATTTCGTGGAACCAATCGATTATTAAGTATCAGGAAATCATTTAATAGAAAAACTTTTTTTGCTGCTGGAATTATATTATTAGTCTGCATGTTCGGCATCTTGTTGATTTTGCATAGGAGGTTTAAATACGTATTGTTACACGCACGCAGTGCAGGAAGCCGACTGACCCATCCACCCTCGTCATTATTGGCTCTACGCCGCTCCCAATCGGCCTAATTCCCGCCGTTTGTGAGCCAGGGTGAATAATGGTATAGAAACAAGGGTCGGTCAGAATTACGAAATACATTTCAATGACCTATATTCGCCAGCACACATGCAGCCTCAGCTGTAACAATTCGAGACTTCACGCTTGTTAAACCACTTCGAACGGTCAACAATTCGCGCGGGGTCTGTTTACATCCTTGAAGATGACTACCTGCACCGAGTAACAATACCGAGGGTCGCCCAGCTTTACAACTACATTACGTGTTTTATTTACGGAAATCCTCAACATTGCATAATCGCAACTGTTGACTTTAAAAGGGGCTAATACGGTTATAAAAGAACCGTATTACATTTGTATGCTGTAATAGGGAATTCCTTGGGATTTCCTGCAACATTACGGCTTGTAAAAAGATAAACAAATCCTTGTTTCGACGCTGCAACGGGCTGTGTTCCATACCGAGGGCTCTACCAAGCTGCAACTGAGCTAGCCGTGCCGTCACCAACGCCGCCTCCTAGGTGAAAACAGTATAAATCAACCAATTCAAACTCGATTGAGGTTAGAACATCGGAAATATGCGTGCCCTTGACGATGTTCTTTGTTAGATGGCGCTTGTGTCGCACAGTTTAGTTTAGTAAACATAAAAATGTTACGTTGAGTATTATGTTGAGCAACTGTTAGAAGTAAACGAAGAGGTTCAGTACCCTCAAACTTGTAAACTGTTTAAACAGTTTAGTGCTCTGAACGCGCCCATTTTAAGGGTTATTAACCTTATGGTAATGCTGCAGTCATCTCAACATTAATGTCTGTAATGGAAATCGGCGCATTTCCTACGTAGTAAAGGTGGCGCTCATACCAAGCTATTTTGAGAATCAGTAACGATATCATATATGGGCCTAGCTAACTAATGGTCCCCCCCCTATGGTACCTGCATGGATTTCTCTGTGTTGATTTTAGTACGAGTAACATTTTACGAAATTGTGCATAGGTATGTCAGTCTGGTTATAGAATATTTTACAGAACGAAAAAATAAAATTGAGTCTGTAAAAAACGGCTTGGTTGGCTGGAGACGGTCAATTTGACAGTCCAGGATGCAGTGTATGGATATTCATACAGATAAAATAATAATTGATTTTGTTGCCCTACAAAGTGGGCAGATTTCAGGAGATCTTGAAAAACTAGCATGTGATAAGCTATTATCTCATTTGCTTGAAGAATATTAATTGGATTAAAGAAAACTCTTATGACTACGGGCGCCAGTGATCAAAGATCAAGTTTAATTGCTGATTCAAGACAGGCAAAACATTACTGCCATACAGGCAGTCTAGAATCGTACCATGATGTTGCTATAAATATAAACTTAAAATGATTCACTTTTGTTATGAAGGCATGGTTTTGCGTTCAATGCTATCTAGCTATCACTGGATATCCTGAATTGTGGTTGAGAAAGATCCTTATGCTCCAAAAAAACATTTTTCTTTGTATTGCTCCTGCATTCTTAGAAGTTGCAGAAATGTCCTCATTTTTTATATTAGAAGATCATGGTCTAAATTATTGTCATAGATAACTTTTTCAACGTTTGCTATTTAATATCTACAAATTCAAAGGTATACAAGTCACAGGTTTTTTAATAAAATCTAAAGTTTTATTTGGTCCTAAATCAAATGAAACATATTCTTTTTTTAATTTTGATGATATATATTTTGTGATGACTGGTTTTTTTTATGCCTATAAATCTATTATACCTACATACTTAAAATGTTACAACTCATTTTCCATTTTGACCTTTGTAAAAACCTTTCTTATTTGGTAGCTTTTAAAAAAAATAGTATGTTATATGTATTTCCTTCAGGCTTTTATTGACAAACAGTTCAATCTGCAGCCTTACCATTGTAGATGTTCCTACACTATCATCAAGTCATTAAAAAGATACCATTTTTGTCCCTTGAAATTTCTTAAAGAGTGACAAATATACAATATTATCAAGTTTATCTACAAGTGTAAGTCTAACCAGGGATCTTTTTACTACTCACAGAAAGATATTTTAGTGACACTTGCCAGCAGCTGTAAATGTTTATTATACATACCTACTATAAAAATACAACTGCTCAATTGTTACAACTATCAATATACAGTGGAATTTCAATAACTCAAACTCAAAGGGTAAAAAAAAACTTTGAGCAATCAAAATTTTAACTACTCAAAGTATTTTTAAATACATGTATGTATATCAGTCATTTGCAAGAAGTTATCAAGGATTTCGCATTATTGAAGTTCAAGTTATCCAAGTTTGACTTCATTATATTTGTACTTACAGTTTCTTTCTAAAGTGCCGTTTCTTAACAGAAAGAAAGAAAAATACAATTAAATCTTTTATAGTTATTAATATTATATTTGTATTATAGCTATTTATTAAAAAAATTCACAGATGTAGGCCTAAGTACATGTTTCTGCCATTACACAATAAAAATATGTAATGAATACATATGGCTAGAAATCACAATTAATAATGAAACAAATAATAAAAGAAAATATCAAAAAGAATACACAATTACAATACTATATACAAAATTATTCGTTATAAGTGCATCAGATTTATTTTAAAATGTAGATTTCAGTTGCTGTAAATATACCATTTATTACAAATAAAATAAATCTATCTTCTTGTGTTCTAATTATTCTAATACTTAGTATAATTAAAAAGCAAAAGAGGAAGAAGAACAAAATTTTATGTTTGTAACCTGATAAATTAAAGTATGTGCTTATAAGATTTTATTTTAAAATTACAGTAGTGGAATAATTATAATTACATAATTACCATATTAGTTTTTATTACGTCAGTTGAAAAGAGAAATGTCTCCTCTAGGTACCTCTGCATATTCCTCCCATATTTATTTGCTATAATTCAGTGAACAAATTGCTGATATGCTACATACCAACACTCTGTTATTTACTACGCACAATTAGTTTCTTTAATATTCACTTTCAACTTTGACTATCATAAAATGCCATGTCATATTTAAAGTATCTTAATGATTATTGCATTAAATATGTCAGGCTGTGTAATACAATAAATGCTTCCTTTTAAATTTTTTATCTTTGCACTTTCACAGCAACAATATAGTTTAGCACGATTTCCAGAAGGCACACACACTTACATCAATCTGCATTTCTTTACCATATTTGAAAATCTCTTTCTTCATTTTTTAAGTTCTTGATCTGCTTTGCTCCTTATCAGGGGCACGTAAATGTCTCGGGCCAGCTACATGGCTAACACAAGGGCTAAAAGTGGAGGGGATACAGGCAGTTGCTTCTCTGCATTGAAGGTGCTATTATGATATGCAATTTCTTTTTTCTTAATTATAGGGATGATCATAATCGACAAATGAGAAATTGTCGTTATCAGTTTTAATGCTGATTTACTTAGATATTGATTAACTAATTCATTAAGTTATTTTATTAAGTTGTAAACTATACAAAACTTTTTATATTATTTGTGAATGGGTATATTTTGGTGTGAATGTAAGCTGTTTTTAAAAGAAATAGCAACATAAAAACTTTCAAAAATGGTATGTTAAAGGTTTTAAATGATTGATTGGTTTATGACTGTGTTCCGGTCCTTAGAACACAATTTCTCTGTTATATTTGAAAGAAATTGACAGAGGTGCTTTAAAATACCCCCAGCAATGGATAGTTAATGTGCTAGTATTAGTGTATAAACTATTTACTGTTTTAATAAGTGAAATATACGAAGAAGTGTTCTTGAATGCTACAAAGCAACACAAACTTTTATGTAAACTTAGCTCAGACTGTGTTTTAAATTGTGAGTGTGGAAAGTCAAATGTGAATAAATGCATATTTATTGTTTCGAATATATTTCTAAATAATTATAGGAAAAGCAAAACAGACTTTAACAACCGGCATCAAAATAAAGTGAAGAAACGCAAATTAAATACTGTTAGCCATAATTAAAGGTACAGCGTATTTATTAGTTTATTTTCATCTTGTATGTTTATTTTTTATATAATTATGTCATCAAAATTAATGTATTAAATATTAGTAATTGCCTGTTTTCTAGGTAACTACAAAAATTCAATATGCTTATCAAACAACACTTAAGCAAATACAAACTCCCTTTTTTCTTATCTTGGTAACAAAATTAAATATCTTAAACTTAACTGCCTTAAAAAGGCATTATTATTAAGAATTTGTTATTATCTATATGTATTAATTACATAGTTAGACTATTATCTGTTCATGTTTAAGGTATGTATAATATTAGTCCAGTCAATGAATGCCCAAAAGCGGATTGTAGAGGACATGGAAAGGCGGAGAATTTTTCTTTCGGGGATTTATTGGGGGTAGTTAAGAGGCAAAGATACTAAAAGTCCCCGCCCCTAGCCCTGCCGCTTCAAGGGGGCAGAGGGATGGAAAGGTCCCTCTTTTTGGTTTCTTGCTTATAACTCGGAAACGGTGCGTTGTACGGTAAGAAGTATTCCCAACAAAATAAAAGATAATTAAATTTCCTACAAGACTGTTTATATTCATTTTCTTTCTATGTGTTATAGTTTCCGAGATATTCGTCAGCGAAGATCGATAATTCTCGAAAAACTCTTTTTTGCCTCACATTTTTCGTCAAACTTGTCCTTCTAACTCCTCAGTCTTAGGTTTTATAGAAAAGTCGTCAAACAGAAAGTTGTAGAGCATTCAGTCCCCTTTAGAAATATGTAATAGTGACTAATTTATCTTCTGCAGGTCGGAGGTTACAGCAATTTGAAGTTTTCGGATACATTTCGTGATTGCTCAAGAAAAGTCAATGAATGCCCAAAAGGAGGTTGTAGAGAAATTCTTCTCTTGAGGAATATGTTGCGGGTAGTAAGGAGGCAAAGATACTAAAAGTCGCCGCCCCAAGCCCTACCACTTTAGGGGGGGAGGTGGAAAGGTCCCTTTTGTCTGTTTTTCGCTTATAACTCGGAAATGGTGTGTCGTACGGTGAAACGTATTCTTTACAAAATACAAGATAATTAAATTTCCTACAAGAATGTTTATATTTGTCTTCTTTCTATGTCTTATAGTTTCCGAGATATTCGCCAGCGCAAATCGATAATTTTTAAAAAACTGTTTTTGCCTCACATTTTTCGTCAAAGTTGTCCTTCTAACTCGCCAGAAAAAGGCGTCAGACAGGGAGTTGAAGAGTATTAAATTTCCTTTAAAACTATGTATATTTACTAATTTATCTTCCACAGATGAGAAGCTACAGCAATTTGAAATTTTTGTCATTTCTCAAGAAAGCTATCCTTTCGTTATTATTGTTATTTATGTATTAAGAAACTGGAATTTAAGAAAAATCTTACCTAGCCTTGGCAAATTCCAGTTTCTTAATACATAAGTACATAGTCCTCTATAACCCCTTCGTTGACTGGACTATATTGTTGATATTGAATTCTAAAGTTACGTTTAATTTCTAATGATTTTGTGTGTAAAGTACAGCTCTATTAAGCAGAATTTTTAACTTATTCTTTAAATATTTACTTAATTACTTATTTTCAGTTTAATATATTTGTAAAATTCATATTAATTAGCATATTATTTTATTTTTATATTCAGTTCTTGCCAAATAATGCTGTAAATAAAGATAACGTCGCATGTATTCTAGTAGCAAAAGCCCGTCTGAATCCCCACCACCGCGGTAGACGTGTAGCTGGCCCGAGTAGCCCTGTCCGTACACATTGGAACTTATAAGGTTTAATGCCTTCCATGTTGATGTTGTTTTTCAGTAATTAGAAAAACAATGATAAACAATAAGTGTTTGAATTTCAAACTTGAATTACAGGCTTTCTACTCGGTGCTGAAAACTCGAATTATTTTTGCATTTATTTCTTTTCCGTAAATTATTTAATAATCTGCTCATCTAAAATTGAGTTTTTTAGCTTGCCAGAACTTTTAAAGAGCTTTACAACAATATATAGCATTGTAGTTTTTGATTTGGACACCAACTACTGAGATCATATGGCCCTGTAAATTTGATCCCAGATCTGAAAATTTCTTCCTGATTCCAGGCTTGAATTCATGTCTGTCTAGTATGGCTTTGCTCTGTGTGCGCCATTTACACTATGCAAAGTGTATATGGAGGTCTCATCACTTACTTACACTTACACTGATGGGCGAATTAAATAATAATATGGTTTGGTATGTTTTAAGATATACCGAAGATATCCTCAAAAAATATGTGACACCCAAGATTTTAAAATTTAAGCATAGTAGGTTGTGAAAACAAAAAAAAAGCAAACAAATTCTATATTACAAACATTCTCATTTCTCATTAACATTAATAGCAATAAACAACAGAAGATTAAAAAGCACATACAGAACCATTGCTTGGAGATTATTTTAAATTCAAACAAAATTTAAGTATCTTTTAAAAAAGGTGTACCCTATGAATACACCAAGGATGGGATCAGTGGCGGTTGGTGACCTAACTTCAGGTGGTGCCAAAACCACGTGATCGTCGCTTGATTGGTTAAAATTGTCAGATTATACAGAAACAAACCAATCAAGCGACGAACACGTGGTTTTGGCACCACCTGAAGTTACGTCACCAGCCGCCACTGGATGGGACACACTGTATACATATTAGGTTAGATTTTGTAACTTATCCGCATATATCAACTAAAATTCATGAACAGAAACTTTCTATTAAGAACATTCCATACCTAGTACCGACATCAAACAAAAGGCGATCGCAAATTGAGCTCAATAACGATTTTCTTTCCGTTAGGAGGATCAATGAATAAATGCCACCGTAGGTGGCTGCCATTTAGAAAACTTAATTTCTCTATGGCTGGTGAATTGGAAAAATTGTGGGATAACTCCTGTCGTGCACGCCATCATGTCGGGTACCAAACAGTCCGCACGCCCGCTGTCCACGGTGATGATGGTCTGGTGGCGATGGTGGTGCAGGCCGGAAGCGGCTCTCCATAATCCCCGCCGGTGTTGATGTCGATGACCTAGGTTGGATGGTGTACCCAAGGACGGCCAGCGAGCCGTCACACAGAGACGACGAGGAGTTCGACGCGACGGTTCTTTTCAGAACGGTGTTGGAATTGTGTGGTGAGAAGTGTGAGAGTGTGTATGTGTTATAGTAGTGGTGTGGGTGTCTAGGTGTGTATTGTGTGCCGTGGACTAGTGCGATACTGTTCCGGCATTTGCCTTCACCACTGGGGAAACCACGGAAAAACCCAGTGAGAACAGGATGGGGCCTCTGCTATCTGGAACATAAAAAGACGAGCAGAATCGTTGTTCTTGTGTTGTTATGGGAATAGGCGTGCAGAGAACAGAGGGGAGATGTATGTTATGGGAGTCTAAGGGCGATTGGAGTGTTGTCTAGGATAGCGTCGAGGTCTGGGGTCAGGAAGGTGGCACGGCCTAGGTAGATGGCCGGGGGGGAACTTCAATTTGTAGTTGATTTTGTGGGGCTGGTAGCCAGCAGGCGTGGCGAGGATGACGAGTTGAGCCTCTCGATTGTTGTCGATGGCTCGATGAACATATCGACCCTGGAGGGACTCGAGCCGCGCGTCTATAGGGGGAATGCCGGCCCGGTCGCAGACCTCCACGGAGGGGTGAAAGCGACCCAGACCCAGCATCCCCCGACAGACCCGCCTTCTTTCCGTTAGCTGCCGCGCGGCTACTTAAACAAGCCAAGCTTTCTTTTCTCGTGAAGTACAGTCTTCGTAAACAGCATCTATAAACTCCAAACCATTGAAGGTTTCACAGATTTCTCAATATTTTCCTTTATTTTGAATTTTGTTATAACTAGAACAGTTTAGTATAGATATTGTAATTATCATTTATAGGCAATAAATCTCTTCTTTTATGCAGGGTAAATAAATAATAATTAAAAACAGTTTGAAATTCCTTCCTGATATATTTATATTAATTAATAGTTTCGGGACAGATAAACCATTTTTTATTAATGAAAAAATAAAAATAACAACAACAACAACACCAAATGAACCTTTTCGTTTTTGATCAAGAACTTATCTATGCATTTATCTGCTTTGTGAATTATTACAGTGTGAGTAAATTATACTACTGTTATAATTGACTCACATTTTTAATCCCACAAATGACTCGAAACTAAAAACTGCTTTAACATATATACGCTAAAACTTAATTAAATATGAACATCAACTTCTTATTCTCATATGGTCATATTTAATTTAAAAAGATTAGGGGATACTATATATTAAATCCAATATTGCTGTAATGTATTAATTGGTTTCAAAGAATGGATAAAGTTCTTAATCAAGAATTAAACTTCATTTGGTGTTCAGATTGTGTTTTTATTCTTTTCCTTAATAGACCAGTGGTTTATTTATCCAGAAACTAATACAATTAAAAACAGTTAAATACTTTATTCTATTACGAACTGAACTCCCAATCGCTAGATTGGTTTTGATTGCAAGAAGTTTATAAAAGACTGAATTGAACGATAGAATCACACTGCTATATGTGCGGAAGTAAAGGTTTTGATTTCTACAAATAATATCTATGTGGATTCTCAAATTATTGATTTAAATACTGCTGCAGTGGAAGGCATTATGAGTATAGGTGGAGGATACTATAATTTGAAAGAATTCCTATCTAGTATCGAAATGCCCAGTATGAGTTCGAGATTGTTTGACAACATCATGAGAAAGTATGGAAAAGGTTGGGACAACACGGCGCAGCATGCAATGGAAGAAACTGACAAAAAAGAAGCTCTCTATACCATCGAACATGGAGAAGTTAATGCAGAGGGTGTACCTTGCATCACTGTGATCGCTGATGGATCTGGAGCAGCTGCCATTGTAGAAAGACAATCTGGAGAAGTTTTATATTTGGGGGGTTAAAAATAAATATTGTGTCATTTGCTCCACATCTCGTAACAAAAATGAGGACCCACACGAGCACAAATGTTTCTTAGATTATCAGGGAAGTGCAAGCAGTATGGAAGCTGCTATTATCGCCGAAAGCTTTTGCCAAAGTTTAAATATGCACAACTTAAAATATACGAAACTCATCGCTGATGGCGACAGCAGCACATATAAAAGAATTTTAGACGTAAAGCCATATAAACACACTACCGTCGAAAAGATCGAATGCCGCAATCATATTTTAAGAAATTTCTGCAACAAACTAAGAAATCCGTTTTGCTTTAAAATTTCGTAAATTTCTTGAAAAGAGAATATTATGCGGTTACGAACGGCGCACATACGGAGTATTTGTAATGAAAAGTTGGCCAAAATTATTTTTTTGATCTTAAATTACTTAAAATGCTTTCATCCACTAGAATATTATGTTTTAAAAAAATAAAACACATTTTTTTAATAATTAGACACATACAGTGCTTTTGTAAGGTAATGCATAAATTCTTTAAAAATTCAAGAACGAACTTTTAGGAAAAATGCTCGGACCCATCGATTTTTATTTTTAAATGAGCACTTTTATACAAAAAATATTTATACAGGGTGAGTCACGTAGGAGATATGACGTCATCAATATTTTTTTAATGGCAACCCCTATATTTTATTACGGAATTTAAAACAGCACATTTTTTTACATACGGTAAGATAATTATGGGTATAGGTCATATCAAAAAATTTTGAAGAAAAACGATATCAAAATTTCACAATATCAAATTTACTGGTAATGCAAAATTCAAAAGACAACTAAATTAAATGTTCAAATTGTGTACCATTGGCAACCTGACAGTAGCCAAGACGACGAAAAAATTCTCTTTGAATATTGTCAATAACTCCTGGAGATATAGGACTAGTGAATTTAGAAGATTAAAGACAAGAATTTGAGCAGCAAGCAGCAGCAAGTTAACTCCTCACTGCTTGTAATAGTGCGAAGATGTTCAGTCTTACGCCTTTTGCTTCGTTCACTTAATTCCCTAAAACTCTTTTTCGGATGTCCTAGTTCTTGTCGACTCCGCGGTATTTTAAAAGTGCCTCTTAGCCAACTCCCATTTTTTTTCAAGAATAATTCTTTTATGTAATGCGAAGAAACCCATCTACGCTTAATTTCGGTTTTTAAACGAGGCATCACATTCTTGAACTCTTTCTTGTTCTCAGAAGTATATTTTTCGCATTTTGTCAAAAAAGTTTCGGCATATTGTAGTTTTCCATTAATGTCACTTTCATTAGATTCCTGAATTATATCAAAGAAACGCTGCCGAGTCATTACTTTGACTCCTGAAGGTTCTAGAATAAATAAAAAACCCAACAAAATGATGCAGATCGAAATTAACGGTTTTGGGGGTAGATTTATATTTAAGTTAATAAGTGATATTACAATGTCTGGTCTTTATTGTAAAATAAAAAGCAACACCGGGAAATACCCGGAAGTGTAACAAAATCTATCAAAAAGTTTGATGTCACATGAAAAAAGTACAATTCTTTGCATTATCTTTTAAAACCGTTATGGAATTTATAAATTAATTGCAACAACTACAATATATACTGAAATACACCATACATACCTGTATCAGAATCCTCCGTAATACACAAATTTATAATGTTACGCATAAAAAGAAAATACTAATTTCAAAATATAGGTATTGATTCACATAAACTCAAGTGTTTGGTTGCAACTAAATAAACCGTCGACTTTGGGCTTATCTGACGGGTACTACAAGTGCTGTAAGGAGGCGGCTTTTCTAGTGAAAATGTTCCTAACACCTTAAGATTCATATGAGATATTTTTTTTGCAGCAACAATAAATTTTACAATTTGACCTTTTAGCCAACTTTTGCATGTAAATACCCGTATGTGCGGCGGTTGTTTCTGCGATACGATATTGTTAGATTTAGTTTCAAATATTGCTATTTACTGTGTTATTCTAGTAAAAGCGTGTCATCTGTTTCTGTGTTGGTCTTTCCTAGTATCCATTAACAAAGAAACAGACTACAAGGAAGGAACAGATACGTAAATACATGGATCTGGTCTGAGTCAGTCTGGTTCTTGACTAGATACTGGAAACATCCCTTTAATTTAAATTTCTATAAAAAATTATATTTTTAAAATCTAACAATGTAGAAAAGGTATGAATGAGTCTTTTATTAAAAAAGCTGAGTTACTGCGCCATGACATAAAAAACAGCGTTTCTCATATTTTTGGAGAACATAAAATGTGTAACACTTACTTCTGCAAAAAAAAGACTCTGCCGAGACAAATTTTACAGACGATTTGAGATCGTGTCCGGAATTGTTTGAAAAGGTACAAAACATAGTGCATACAGTTGCACATCATTCCCGGAGTTTACTCTACGATGTTGATAGTAATAGAGTCGAACAATTTAACTCTATTGTCGACAAGTTTGTAGGAGGTAAAAGAGTGAACTTTTCTTGCGGCAGTTCTTGCATTCAACTCAAAGAAACTGCACTATTTACTGCACAAGGAGTTAACTGGGAGAAGTCTTACAAAAATAAAATCAGAATTTGAGAAACGTCATTCAGGAAAATTGAGAAAAGTTCTGCAGTGGAGAAAGAAACAAGAAAGGAGCGTAACAAAGAAAGAAGCACAAAAAAGTAAAAAAGGCGGACCCCGATTATGGAATCAATTGCCAAAAACCGGATTTACCTCCAGAAAGCAAAAACGCTCTGGCCATGGAAAACAAAACTTCAAATCTGACAGAATTATTGTTTATCTATAAAATCACAAATTTGGCAAAATACCTATTATAAATCATTGTATAAGTTGTAGTGCTTCCTTCTTGTTTTGTAGTTACTGTTCAACAGTTTCTTTTCTAATTAATTAAAAACATTTTAGAAGTTTTGTTTTCCATGGCCATAGCGTTTCTGCTTTATAAAAGGCTGTCTGTTGTTTTACGATAGTTACATGTAGACAACAGCTTACAAACTTTTTGTGGGATTTAGAGCAAAACATTCTTATGCAACACCTATAAAATGTTATATGTGCAGAATGAGGAAAACATGGAGAATCAAAAAATGCCACAACGAATACAGAGTGTCATTTAAAAAACCAAAGTTGTGTTCATTTTCGGTTTAACCGGAAATGCAAAAACATATTTGAAAGTGCCACCAAATAGCACACATGCTGATAGACAACAAACTATTTAACCGTTGGTTTGTCAATCCAAGATAAAAATGTTATTGAGTGATCTCTTCTTTTTGTTTGTGTACCTCACAAAACAATTACAAAAATGTAATTTTACATCAGTAACATGGTCACAAAAATGGGTAATTGTAATTTATTGTCTAATAAACTAATTTATTAGTTAATGCAGCTTTAGCAACGTAGCCAACGTAATATGCAAAAAAATAACTTAAGATTAATTTACATTTTAGACAATTGCGAGAACAGTTTAAAAATATTTTTTTCTCAATATTAACTAATTTTCTCTCATCACTACCATTATTTTTGTACAAAGAACCTCGTGATAAATATATATTATATATTTAATTGCGAGACGCTCTGAATATTAGATACCTAAGTCTTAGAAACTCTGGTTGGCTTATCAAATATTGTTATTATTGTATTCGTATAAGTAGTGTAAAAAGCGGCATTCGTTATTTAACTATATTTTATTCAAGATTGATTTTACATTTACATATATTATAAGGTATTTATTATTAAGTATTATAATTTATAACTTATAATATTGCCTGTTTTCGTTGTTTTGAAATGTATAACATTTTTAACTTTAGTTTTATTACTAATGAACTTCATTTCAATTAGTAATATTTAATATAAGTTGTTATTTATTCTAAGTATTTTTATGTAAATTATTAATATATTATTGTATACAACGTCGTTTACAGTAAACTGAGGTTGGCCTTTTATTTCTTTTTTAAAAACAAAAAGCAACTGTTGCTGGATGCTCTTATAAATCCCCGAGTCTCATATTTAGTTTTACCGTAACTTATTGGGGACTCATCAATACCATGTTTGTTTTGCTGCAACTTTTTTCTGGAATGTACAATAAGTTTATCTCTCTCTCGTCATAGTGGTTTAGTCAAGTTTAGTGCATTTTTGGAATCGCCCACTGGCTGAGTTCCCTTTTACCCGACCCCGCGCAGTAAGCAAAACAGTGCAAGGAAGTATCCTCTTAAGGCAAGATATATTTTATGAATTCACAATATTAAGGCTTATTTATATCTATGGAAAAGAATTAGGATTCTGTTTTGAGGCTCAAGCCAAAATAAAAAGTACATATACATACTAATAATTTGAGATTTGTTTATATTTTTGCTTTGTTTAGAACAAAAGAATAAAACTATAAAATTTACTTTGGATGGCAAAGAAATGTACAATACTGATACTATTTAAAACCATAAAATCAAAGGGATCTGTAATTTCAAATTTATTGTATTTTATGTGAAAAGATATTTGCTTTAAATTCAAATTACACATATGTCACTAAATGTGCGACCTCCTGCACACTTTACCCACAAACTTGACTTAGTAGTCAATTTACAAAATACAAATATTATGAATCTTATGTTTACCCACCATAGTTTTCACATGCTGGACGAGCTCTATATTAAAGTAGAAATTGAATAATAACCTAGGATTAAAGACAATATATCAAAGTAGCATCACAAAAGGAGAAGCATCAGATTTTTTTAAGGTTCAAATAATATTACACTTATTGGAATTAGTCGAGTAGTTTCCAAATCTTGTGGCACGCAAAATACGCAAAAGGCGGAGCTTATTGCACAAGAAAGAGAAAGAAAATTGTAAGTCATGCATGTAGGGCTGCCTGGCTAAAATTTATCTTCTACACACCAAAGGTCATGTGACACGAGATTTGGAAACCACTATAGCAGCACATGATTTTGTAACCTTGTAGAGCAATTTAAGAAAATAATTATTCAATAATATCAACCTAAAACTAAAATTCTGAAAAACTTCTATAAAAGATTTTATTTCTGTTATGCTCTAGCTCAAAAAGTATGGAACCTATTTTTGTGTTTCACTCCATATCAATAAAGAATAAATCAAAAACTTGGGACAGTTAAAAAAGTATATTAGACAATTAACAGTACGATCATAATTAAATATATACAATTGCACGTAAGATTATGGCACAAATGAACTATTGAAAACACAGACTTGTATTACAGTATAAATATGGTGACCTTGACCGTTATACAGGAATTCTCAAAAAGGACCAATCATTTTAAACAATCTCCCTTTGAGAAATAGCACGAAGCAATTCAATAACAATTTCTACAGTACATATGATGTCATAATATCTTATGATCATATCTTCAACATTTCATCGCAGTCACAGTTTTTGTCTATTGCAAAAGGGAGTAAAGGAAATTGTAGTAACATGCAATATTGTTAGGTAGTATGATGGTAATAAGCTAAAAGTAAATCACTTTTTGTTTCCGACTCTAAACATTTAAACTATCACAGCAACCTCTATAATGCTAGCTATATTATACTAAACAGTAGGCTTTTTATTTAAACATTGGTCAAAATGGAGACATGGTCAATTTCACAGCATGACTTTTATGTAGAACAATCTATCAAATGTAATTTGCTTTGGCCTGTGAGGTCTCACAGTTTTAGTCTTCCAGATTATTCTTTATAGAGCTATTAGAGAGTTGGCGCAATAGCAGTTTTCATGTTATATTTGTTCTTTAGTTTATTTGTCATAAAATGAAAGCAAGGAAGCATATGTAAAGAACGTTTTCTGATTGTTTTCCTTATTTATTAAAAATAACATATAGAATTTAATCTTATATCACAGATTAAATAAAAGTCAGATATTTCACTCCCTATTCCACCAATATTCCCATTTTTTGTCTCTGCACATTTACATTTGCAGCTCTAGGAGTTTACCATGCCTACTCTTTTATACACATTTTATGAAAAGTGCATATCACGCTATGCTGCTTGCGCAGTACATGTCAAAATAGCAAGCTCTGGGAGTTGCTTTGAGAAAGAGAGCAATAGAAATTTGTCGAAATGAAATATCTGATCTTTATTTAATCTGTGCTTATATAGTATACAGGATGATTCATAAGTACACTAACAATGCTTGCCAGCTGATTCCTCTTGTTGAAATAACCAAAGAAGTTCCCATGCATGATGCATAGTTTCCTAGATATTGGCAGTTACAGAGGAGTTAATCATTAGCTTCATTTATAGAATCTAAACAATCCAATTTTTTTCTGGTATTTGAAAGATATTTTTATTCAATCGAAGGTCATTGTTTGATGATGTAAATTCTGTGTTTCAAGAATATCTGCAAGCGGTTAAACTAGAAAGCGCTATTGCTTTTTCTTGTCATAACTCTTTTGTTTTGTCGATTTTGATAAATTTCATAGGAAACTTAAGATCAAGAATGTGTACAGTTTCCGAGTTATAACCACTTTTCTGCAACCATGTAATTTATATTTCACAAATTAATGTACTGTCACGACATAAAAAACTGGGGCACCACACAGGTTTTAAAATTACTCTTAGTAAATCTGTCTTTTGTTTTAAAAAAGCATTATGTTCTGCATTTACCTGAATAAAGAATAAGTTTCGGTTTAACAGTAAAGCCATAAATAACTTCAATAGAGTTAATTCTTAGAAAAGAACAAATAGTTTTGCAATTTTCAGTGTTTAAAAAGAATCTTGTAATCTGGAAATAAATGAACTCCCTTTTTCTAGAATATTCAGTTTTTTAAATGTAATAATAATGAAAACGACTCCCAGTTTTGCTACAAAATACTAATTAGTAATTATTATTTCCGATATTTTGTTTATTATAAATTTATAATGTAGAATATTTGCTGTTATAAAACATTTCACTAACATTAAAAAAATTCGAAATGGTTTATGATTATATAATTCTAAAATCTTTTGTATAAGTATGCTGTTTAGTTAATGATGTCATTTACTGCCAAAATATTTACAATCTAACAAAATCATTTTTCAAGCTAAATCGACTAGGTAAATGCTTTATTCACAAAATGTTTCCTTTTGTTGCTGGCATTTACGAGCTACTACAAGGGATTAAGATAAGTACCTTATTCATTGAACTGACAATCCACCTTAAAGTAAACGTAAAAGAGAGAAATTTTGTTAGAACCGACGTATCGCTAGACAAGTGCATCCCGGTTTTTTTTTACAGTGATAATACATAAGTAGAATATCAACAACACTCATGAGGTGATTTCTCTCATCAAAATAAACAAAGAAGTTCATTTGGACTATGATCAGATAATGAATGGTTCCCTAGATACCAGCAGTTAAATGAATGTACTTTTAATGAACATGTAGAATGTAGATGCCTGTTAAATTGCCAGATTTCTAGTCAATTCAGGTTTTTGAACCATTGTTTGCCTTTTATGACAGAAACAAGAATTGTACTTTCAATTAGATGAGTGACTTGATGTTGATGACATTAATTTGTAATGTAATGTAAATTACAAGGTTGTAGAAATCTTTATACATTTTAAACATCGTTGTTCCCTCTTTAACTGTCGATATCTAGGAAATGGAACATTATGAGATCATGGTCGTAGAACTTTCTTTATTTTAATGAGAGGAATTAGCTGATAAGCATTGTCAGTGTA
>VTPC01003929.1:30256-51734 GCA_011009095.1 Ignelater luminosus
CTTAAAATCACCCTGTACTTATAAAGAAAATTATTATTATGGAAGAAGGAAGTGATACCCAATTTCATCCACTGTTGGTTCTCATTTACAGAACACAATATTTCACAAATAAATCTCCCTTTTTTGTATTTCAAGGAAATGTTCAATTTATCTATGTAATTTCTTCTAATAAATTTTTATTATCTAAAATGATTAGACCTTTTTGACAGTCCCTGTACTTACAGGAGAATAAAATTTAGAGTTTTTAGAGATATGCTCTTCCATTCCAATCAGATTGATTTATTCATTGAAAAACTGAATTATTACAATAATAAAATGTTTAGCATTATTTTGAACTTGTCTTAGCCAAATGATTTTTATACTTAATATAACCACATTGTACTATCATCAACTATTCCCTTTTAAAATTTGTACTAAAGTCGAATGTGCATTGATTGAACTTGTAACGTTTCACTTAAATATAAGTGCCTGTGTATTACAATTGACATTGAGCAAATTAACAACTACTTGAAAGCATTTTAACCTCTTCAGATTTATAGTTAATTAATACAAATATACAGTGTCACAAAGTTTGCACCAAATGAGAAGTTTTGATTTTTTTGTACATTGATATATGTATCAGCATTGTGTGACTGCAACAAATTCACACACAGTCTTGCTAATCAAGAATTAGATGTTTAAAAGAGGGAATAATGTTGTTTTAACAAAAATCAGTAATGTAACTGTCCATAAAAACGAAGTAATCAAAGTTCAAATACACTTGTCCAAATAGAGAAGTTGCATAAAAATTAAATTATGAAAAATTTGTTCTAGGTGGATAAACCGAGTAATTTAAATAATATTGACAAAGAAATTGGTGAAAAAACTATAGTTGTTTATTCAATTTAGAAAGTAAACTGAAAATGATGAAACTGTCCCATGGTTGCAAAACAGTGCTTGAATGGCTTACCAAACAAATTTTAACCCACGACATCTGTTGTGTAAATACATTTGGCTAAAGTATGACCTTCAGTTAAATTACAATAAAAATTCTTCAACCTCCTAATCAGCTGCTTTTGGCAAGTCAGAACATAGTTTATCACAACAGTTGTTAACGAATCTTCTGTTCAGTCACATTTGATTTATGCATTATAGTAAAATACCATTTTCTGCCAAACAAAATTGTTTAGTAAATCGCATTTTATTTTCAGACATGCACAAATCATTGGTGCAAGTTTTTCAGAAAAATCAAAAATAAGTTTTTCTCATTTGTTGCAAACTTTTTGGTGGCGATTGTATTATAATATACAAAAATATAGTCTTAGTATTGTGTTACTAAATCTTCTGCTTCTTTACATAATTGTTCAAATCTGGGTCTTTCATGAGGATTGGCTTTCCAACATGGGTATATAATGCGTACGTAAACAGCTTGCGGGCAAGTACGTGGACACGGAAACCTATTGCCAATAAAACATAATCAATAATTAAGGATCTCAAGACTTTGTATGAGGAAATACAAACCGTGCTCCACTTTCAATTGCTTTAAGTAAAACTTGTTGCTCTTGTCCTGATCTGTCTTCATGACCTAATTGAAGTTGTGGTTCTTCACCATGTCCAAACATTTCACACATAGTCACTCCGTACGACCACACATCTGAACGTGGAGAAAATTTACCATCTTTAAGACTTTCAGGAGCATACCTATTGAAATAAATGTTTATATTTTGTCCTGCAGAAAAAGAAAAGTCATTGATTACCATTTAATTGGAAGTTCCCTATTTGTTTGTAAAATATAATATTCATTAGCTCCCATAACTTGTGCTAATCCAAAGTCAGAAATTTTCACATGATTCTCATCAATTACCAAAATATTTCTTGCTGCAAGATCCCTATGCACTATATGTTTAGAACCTAAATAATCCATTCCCTGTATAAAACATCACAAAATTAAAGAAAAACGCATAATTCAGTAATTATTCCCATACCATAGCAATATCTAATGCATATTTTAAGAGTTGCTTAATAGAGAGGGATTCACGGTAAATTTTTAAATAACTTTGTAATGATCCACGATGGACATATTCCATTACTAATGATACTTCTGGCTCTTGTAAAACTCCTAAGATTTCAATTATGTTAGGATGTTTTAAAGTCTAAAACAAATACAAAACTTAGTTTTTCGCATTCAGGATTATAAACTGAAAGATTTACCTTCATAATGGAAATCTCACGTTCAAAATCCTGCAAACAAGTTGAGACAGCATCTTTTCTAAGTTTTTTAATAGCAACTTGTCTAGGTTCTTTATCTTGATCATTCAAATATTCCAGTGTACCTTTAAACACTTCTCCATAAAATCCCTAAAAAGACAAT
Source organism: Ignelater luminosus (assembly GCA_011009095.1). NCBI lineage: Eukaryota > Metazoa > Arthropoda > Insecta > Coleoptera > Elateridae > Ignelater > Ignelater luminosus. The sequence goes on from VTPC01003929.1 coordinate 32,607, forward strand.
TTTAAGAAGTGCATATTTTTACCCTTTCCCACAGAGTTACAACTCTATAGGAGGGAGTAGAAAAGAGAATTTTGTATAATGGTATACGGTCTGTTTGACTGAAAAAGCCTCAACCTGTAGCAAGTTAAGATGAATTCTTTCATAACTTCATCGTTCAGCAAGCTAAATCTGAAATTTTTCAAAACTGGTGGAAAGTTGCTGCCATCAGGGTAGTTAGCTTTAGCTTAAGATAAGAAGGCTCGTATAACGGTGCAGTCCAACCCGTTATCCGAAGTCAGATTAGGGGCCACCAAAAGTAGTTAATTCGAGGATGAAGTCAGAGCCATAGTGACATTTAGCTCTCTTAAGAAGGTCAATAGGCACCACCCATAGTCTTTTGGTCACGATTCTGTGAGAGAATTAAAGAGGTATGGCCAGAAATGCCCTACGATGTAATTGAAAGATTCATTCTGCAGCTTAAATCCAGATTAAAATGTTACAAATGGTGTACCAATCCAAAACATTTAAAGATAAAATTTAGTACACTCATAAAATCTACTTTTGGGAAAAGATTTGTTTGTTGTTCATTTTTAGTATTCAACTTTTAATTGCTTTTATCAATAAATGATCTTCCCTTTATACACTTATTTTTTACCCTTACAACTATAAATGACCAAAGTCCAAGATCAGTAACTGTTAAACAGATCATATTTTTTTATAGCTGCCTGGTATTTTACCAATATACCTCTTTAGAGGAAGCAAGATGGAAGATTTAGGCATGCTGCCACAAAGTACCAGCATTTGGTTGCAACAAGCACTACTCTTACAATTGTTATTACGAAAAGGCTCATCTTTAAATAAACTCAGATTGTGACTGTGTCGTCATGGGAAGATTGAAAATTTGCCACCTACAAGTCGAAGCATCACAGAACGATTTTGTTGGGAACTTATTTCCACACGTACATTCAGCAATACTCTTTTGGTAACACGTTCATTGACTAAGACCTTTGTGAATTTGATTAGGAAGATGGTTTGATGATAGAAAAAACTTGAAAGAAGAATCCTGAATGACTAAATTGGAGTATGTAACTGTTTAAAAAAAGGCAAATCCTTATGCATTTGTAGAGAAAATAAACTAATAATCCTTCTAATGTGATACAGACATATCAGTAAAGCCTTACAAAGAGTAATTACAACATACTGACAATAAATCTTCATTCAAATAGGGCAAGTATTAATCGACATTATAGGGAATTTTATGACTAAGTAGCCACCATCTTTGATAACATGCAATGAGAAAATGTCCACCCAAGTCAGAAAAACTTATTAAAACACCAACTAAGCATTCCTGAAAAAAGTCTCCCTATAGGACTACATTCAGGTCCTAGACTAATAAGAAAATGTGTTGCCCTTTTATACGTTTCTTAATATCCTTCCTTTACAATTGAAACATTCTATTTTACCTGTCCAATGCGTCCTTGTAGTATAACATTACAGTCGGCATCTAATTCAAATATACTCTGCATTGAACCAATACTATCTAGTGTAGTGGCTGATGTGGCTACAGAAAAACTGACATTTGGCAAGATGTTTGAAAAGCCTGACATTGTGTCCTCATTATTTTCAAATTCCTTAAATGTAGAAGTTAATCAACGTTAACTGCTAGTTATTTATTAAATATACTTACTTGAGAATTATATAGCCATGATTTCTCCAATGTGCTTTCTTGTGTGAAATTTGATGTAAATGATAAATCATTATCATCACTCATACCAGATAATGAAAATTCATCTTGTATCACAGCTGTGCTCTCTGTACAGAAATCAAATGTTAAGTTTTCGTTCCGCATTTCTTCTTTAATAAATACTTACCAGTTGCATTAGATGCTAGACTATTCGTGGAAATGGAGCTCCTTATACTCTTAGAATGAGGTACTTGGGCATATGAATGTACTTTCCGTGAATTATAAACTACAATAAAATTTAGTATTTTTTTCAAAATATAATAAAAAAAGTGTCTAAATACTATACATACAGTGTATAAGATACAAACTTGATTTTTGGGACATATAATCTTCTTCATACTATCTGATAGGTTTTTAATTACATGGTTACTACAATTAAAAGAATTCACGAATTTAGCAAATCTGATGACAAAATCGTATCCAGCAATGTTTAAAAACCTTACGTCTCAAATATAAAGTCACAATGCTCATTATTACAGTTTCTACATGATTCTAATGTTTATTCATTTGAATTGAGGTTGTTACTAAAAACAGAATGCCCTGAAACAAATGCTTGAGTATTTGTTTATTTCTTAATTGAATGGCCAACACCCTCACCAGACTGCCCATCCTTGTACTTTGACTTGTACAGTACAATTAGAATAAAGGTGTACATTACCAAACCTCTAAATGCCAGGACCATATTATCCAATAGGCTGACTAGACAAGGTCTAAAACGCCACATAAGGAATTGGCGCAGCATCAAATCCAATAGTCAAATTTGCTTTGTATTTCACACCCACATCATAGATGTACTGAAAAGTGCATAATCCTAGAAGTAGAAGTGTAAGAGTGTGAGGTTCGATAATGGTGTCAGCCATTCAATTAACACTAACGCATTTGTTTCATGGCATTCTGTCTTTAGTAACAACCAAACGCAATCCAAGTGAATAAGCATTAATAATCATATAGAAGCTGTAATAAAAGACATTTCAAATTAATATTTGGGACTTAAGGTTTTTAGACGTCACTAAACATGAGTTTGCCATCAGACTTGCTCTAAAAAAAACTCCTAACATGTTTTTGTAGAAATTCTGGATTTCTTTTGGTCATAGTAACCACATAATATAATCCTATCAGATTGATATTGCAGTTTTTAGTAGTTACTATGAAGATTATATGTTGCAAAAATCAAGTTTGTATCTTTCATGCAGAAAAAGTTATCTAACGGTACTCATTTAGAACATGACACACTGTATAATTAGATTTACCTTGATAAAGGATTTGATTAATATCTCGCATAACAGCTTGCGGTTGCTTTCTACCATGAGGATCGGCATTCCAACATTCTCTTAATATTTGATAAATAATGTTTGGACATCCAGATGGTGGAGGTAGCCTTTTTCCACTCATATAATACTAAATCAAGGTAACACTTATAATTTTAATACTGATCATTATAATACTATATATTTTATACCCTCATAGCTTCTGTATGATCTGTGTGGGGGATAGGCTCTCCAAACATAAATATTTCCCAAATTGTTGTAGCAAAAGCCCATACGTCAGCAGCTGTCGAACGTTTTGCAAATTGTAAATTTGAATAACATTCTACAGGAATCCAATGTACCCTATAAAACATTAGATTAGTTAAAGTCGTTATTTTAAAGCTTTTGTATTAACTCTGTTGATGCATATGTGTGATTTATACCAGGATCTCCAAGTTTCACAGTAAAAGAATTCTCTTCATGACTGCTAACCAATAGTTTTCTGCACCTAATATTGCCATGCACAATATCGTTTTCTTCCTAAATTAAAGGAAATGCTACCATTAGTACATAAAAAAAAAATTACACTTTAGTTTAAGAAACAACCAATCCACAAATTCAAATAAGCACCCCCAAAAGACGACTAGAAAAGTTCCTACATTATTTTCATCTCTAACTTAGATTTCGTGACACATGATCATATGTTACTTATTTACAGGTGATTGAAATTAAGTTTTTGCATGCTCTAAAATTAGCTAATTTTGACAGGAGAGGGCACTCTGCCTGCTGCTACTTGTGTCCATTCTATTCCAAATACTAAAAAAGTGAGTGTTTAAGGCTTTTAACCTCGGCGGATTTGCGCACTCGCCTTCGGCTCGTGCGGCAAACTTTCCTTCTCGTGAAAAAAAAGATACACTTTACTCACTTGTTGCATAAATAACTATTATTATGGTTTATTTTTAAAAATCATTACAAGTAAACATTACACAAATGACGTTTGTTTAATCGATTCTACATACTTACAAATATTTATGTGTCAAAAATCTCAATTTTGTGTAACTCGTTTTGGGAAACCATGAAAATTAAGATTTTGATTTCTTTTTGGTCTTGAATTACAACTATACATGGAACAAAACATATTGTTGTTACACAGGGTTAATTTAGATTCCATACTACCAAATGTCAATGAATCTGTGACAATCTCTTAAAATAAAATGCACTTAAGTTGCACCAAAAAAGTTAAGAATTAACAATAAATATTAAGTAATGGCTTACTTCACCTTGAAACCCACATAAACAGACTAAACAAACTAATTCAATTTATGTAGTTTAGCAGTTTTGCATGATTTCTGTCACCATGATCATGTGCAGCAAAATCTTGGTTAGACATAAAAAATAATGCAGGAACTTTTCTAGTCGTCGCTTGATAGGTGCTTATTTGAATTTGTGGACATTCCCTATTAGGAGTGAATAATGCAGTAAAAGGTAAAGAGATACATTATAAATTTTTAACTGGCAACGAGATCTTTGATAATTTGACCATGCAAATACAATTTCGTGTATTCCTACAACCATACTCCACTGGAATAGACGCAAAGTACTAAATTAAATCATACAGTGATTATTATGTTTGTATTTGAAAAAAATATTTACCTATTGGCAGTCTAAAGGGCATCTGATGCTAAATTTAGTACAAGGTTTATGTTAAAAAATTTTGCATGGTGTCATACACATTATGTACAAAAGTTAATGAAAAATTGTCTTAAAGTTTTTTAGAACATGTTCTAAAAACATTTATAGATTTTGTAAAAAAAGTGTGCATTCTGATGCGTGTGGCACACGCTCAATTACAAAGCTGTTTAATTGGATTATTGCTTACTGATAAAGACATTTTCTATGCCGATTTTGCAGGTTACATATGACAATTACAAGAATTACTTTTTAATTGCTGATATTCAAGATCTTATTATGGGGTACATTTAAAATTGCAAAATATCTTACCAAATGCCACAGTGCTGCTGCTAGATTAGAAGCAGCTTCAATCAGATCTTCAGGTTTCAAAATAGCCTTATTATTTCTAAGATACTGATCTAACGGTCCCAAACACATATATTCCAATACCATAGAAACAGGACTACTCAATGTTATTCCATACAATCTAACAATCGCACTTGATTGTAGAAAAGCCCAATGTCCTGTTAATTCTAGGAAATCCTATAACCAACCATTTAATCATAGAATTATTAAAAAGATATCTAATGAATATCCGTGATGGTTTGCACCAAAATGTTAATACCAGCAAAGGATTAAATCCTGTTGTGGCCAGCTTTTTGAACAATATTCGCTGTTTGCTGTCAAATGTTTCACACTTCATAAATGTCACATTGTCATTTAAGTTTTTAGCTGAAATGTTTGTAATTAAATATTATTCATTTTTGTTTGTCTCTTATTTGCTACCGCCTAAAAATATCCTTGCTCTTTATAAATTGTATAAAGATCTAACAATGAGTTTACCTTAATTTACTACAGCAGTTCTCAAACTGTGCTCTCCACAACCTTAAGAGAGTCGCATGATTACCAGGAAACCAAGAGAATATTGTAGAAAATTAACTATTTCATGATAACAAACATTTTATTGCAACTTAACAAACATATGAAAACAATTTTCTAATAACATATTAAAAACAGCATTAATGGCTTCTACATGCCTGTTTTGAAGAACAAAGTTTCTTCAACTTCGCATGAGTATTACAGAAGCTTATGAATAAAACTGCAAAACCCTCCATTTCCAAGTTATATCTAAATCATTTGTTATTATTTTTACATTTGGTATGCTCACATATAGTTCTTTTTTTATTTAAAAGTCCACCAAGCAATGTCACAATCTCTTTCAAAAATATGAGCGACAATATGTAGTAAGTGTAAGTGTTGCAGTTGTTAAGATGGGCATCTTTTCATCATCACATAATTTACTAATAAAATTAAATCTCAGTCAGTTAAATAAGTAGGTACATATTGTGTAACAATTAAAATAAATATAGTATTAGAACTTCTAACGTTGTCAAACTGATAGTTAATTAAGGAGAGGTATAAATTTATCCAGTTTAAAATGACACGACATGACAAAAGTTTAAGAAGCACTGTATACTATTAGATTTGTCAATTTTTTTTATAGAAGTTACACTACTTTTATTAAATATCATAAGCATAAAATAGTCTTCTTAAATACAACCAGAACTGATATACAAAGTGTTCCTAAATGTTTCTGGGTCCAGTTGGCTATTGAAATCTAATTTTGATGTGCTGCCTTGTTGATTTATTTCAACAACTAATACATATTTGTTTTCTGTCGTTTGTCAGTTGCAAATGTCATTGTCCTGCATTTAGCAATTTAGTTATAATCTTGTGCTGAAATTTGTTGTATTGTTTCAAATTTCTCTTTCTAATTGAACTTATTGTACGAAAAAGTCTTTTTCAAGACTAAAGTTGTAGGTTTATTAACAACTTATTTTATTATTAATTCTTAAAAACTATAAGATTAGGCAACCATCATAATGATGCAATGCGTGTAAGGTGACAAACATTCTAATACATACATATCCTGTTTTTCAAAAGGCGGCAAATGCACCCGCAAGCATGATTTCACAGCCCACTGGACTCAGAAACATTTATGAACACTTTGTACTGTTTTAAAAAATTTCTTGACTTTTCCACAAAAGCTTATTCAATGTTATTTAAAAAAATGTCTTTGGTTCTTCATATCACTGTTTAGACGACATTTCATTTAGTTAAATTGAAGATTTCTATAGAAACCACAAAAGAAGTCTCTGAAGCTTACCAGCTCCAGTGTAACAAATTTAATAGTTTTCATAAGATATTTATTGACAGAAAAGTTTTATTCTGAGATGTGATACACATATGTAAAAATGTACTTAAAAAATACAGTTTCATAAAACCAGAATGTAATGTAAAAAAATATGTAGATACAAAATAATTACAATAAATGCTCAACAAATTCACCATTTATTCCTAAGCAGTGACTTAACCTACTGTAAAGCCTTTTGAAATAACACATGTTTGCCTGTTACTGCTTCCTCCGTTGTAAATCCATTTCACTATTTGAACTTTTTCTGACACCCTGTATCTGTTCATCTTTTATAAAATCGACAGAGACTCTTAGTAAGTATTCAGAAGTGCTATTAATGTAAACATTTAATTTTAAAAGACGCTTACAAAGTCTGAAACATTGACATGGGTGACAGTTGTTGCAAAGCCTGTCACAGCAAGAATTGATCCTTTACTGATACATATTAACGTTGCATTTTCTCTAGGGTGTGTATCATCATGGATGCATGGTATACATACAGAGTTTGAAAACATGTTTGTCTAATAAGAATATACTACAATATTTGCCACATTTAAGGAATTTGAAATGCACTTTCATTTTTTCCCTGCAGTATTTGCTTCAGCAAGAATAAAAATCCAAAGTTTTATTGCAAGAAGCTTGACAGAATTCTAAAAATAAAACAGAAAATTGATAATTATGAGATTCTAAATAATAAAAGTTCACTTAAACAGCAGAATAACATCTTTAACGATAATCTGAAAAGCAGAAAACATGTAGATGGGAAAATAAGAGAAGATTATCGATCTTATACTTCTGAAAAAAACCGTTTTTAATATGTAGCTACATTGTTCCAAAATGGATGTAAAGAAAACTAACGAAAAATCATCTTTAATTCCCTGTGCATTTCTGAGCAAGCACGAATATTCATATGTTTAGTTATGCTTATAACAGTCTTTTTTTTTACCTGTTACAGGACTTTAGTTTTGAAGTTAATCTTCATCTTGTGGGATGTCAATTTCATCTCATCTCCATTTCAAGCTTTTGTTTTGACTTTTAAATTAACCGGAATCGTTCGTCTTTAATTGGTTTTCTGTTTTACTAATCACTCTCAAATCATTTTTCTAGGGTTGGTTTATTTTTTGTATCAGAACAAGATACCCAGTATAAATTTTTCCTGCTTGTTCTTAATGTTCTTTGAAAGGAAATAGCATTTGCTGTATGCATTATCTTAGTTTGATAAGCTAGGAACCACTATTTTCCACATTATTAGTTCTAATTTTCCTATCTTGTTGCTAATTTACCGTTTGTAAGCTTAATAATTTTTTGATAAAGGAAATTAATTAGATCCTGAAAACTTAATTTGTATTAGTTCACATTACAATAATTTCTTTATTATTCCCTTTAATAAAAGATCAATTTTATTGGAAAGAGACCAGACATTTCTTTACATTTGATATTAAGGATATTTTTATTTTATCAGGTTAAATTTTAATTAGCCCAGGTAAGTTTCTCTTGTCATTTTCCTAGGCTACTGTTAGGTATTTTTTTTGAGGCAATGCATAACTGCCATAACTCTTTAATTTTTTGAACATTTAAAGATCAGCTTGGATTTTTCTTTATTCAAATCCTTTAAGTGAAATAGATCCTATTGATAGAAGTCTTTATTGTTTCTTTCTACTTTATGTTTTATTGTTATTGGAGTGTTCTAGCAGCAAACCTTTCTTTTAGACCCTAGGTAGTAATTTCTCCTTTTGAGAAATCTCATTTCATTTAATTAGATCTGGTTCCAAGGGCTATTTTTGTAACATGCAAAAATAAGCAGGGTGTGTATTTAAAGTAAGAACGTTGCTGTAATTTCCGGTGAAACCAGAAAAGATGCTAACAGGTTCAACATCTCAAGAAATTGCATTTATTAACTATATTATATTAATATTATACAGTGTGATTTATAGCCTGAGGCGAGAAATGAAAATTTGTATCCAGTTTGACATTCTAAGCATAAAATATGAAATAACTGTTTTTCCGATTCGGCTTTGTTTTTGAGATGTCAAGGCAAGAAGTTTTCCAAAGTTAATTTGTTTTTCATTAAAATTTAAGCCATGGAAATTGCGTGGGAATAAAACAATTGTTTACTAGGTTTTGACAGTTGTCACACTGCTCGTGATTAAGAAAGATAAAAATTTTGTCAAGAATGCAGTTCAGTAATGAAGAATTTGCAGATATTATTTTTGGGTACATTACGCAACATGATGTCATTTCAGCACAGTGCATCCGTGCTTGCTGCAAGAAATGTTGTGGAAATGTTAAACAACCATTTTAATGGGAGGTGGATTGGTAGACATGGTCCAATTCCCTGACCTGCTAGGTCGCCAGATCTAAATCCACTGGACTTTTATTTATGGGGCCATGTAACACAAATAGTTTTACAGAGGAAAACCACAATGAAGAACAATTGCAAGAAAGAATTATGACTGCTACACTTTTAAGTTGCAAATGAGCAAAATCTTTATCTAGTTTATAATTCACTAGTTTCACGTTGCCACGCTTGCATCAAAACTGGAAGTGGACTTTTCAAACACAAGTTATGAGTTAATTTTATGTTTTTTTCTTTTAGTCTAACCATTAAAGTTTAAAAGAAAATTTTCTTGTCATCTTCCTTTATTCTTTTCTGATTGGTGTTAAAACTTTGAACTTCAATATCTCAAAAACGAAGCGCGATCGGAAAAAACTTGTTTCATATTTTATTTCGTTTACAAATAAAGAAATTATACCCAGTATATGTTGAACACCTGCTTTTGTAGCTGCCCTTTCAATTGAACAAGTGTTTACCTGTTTAGCAAGAGGAAAATTAGTGGTTAGATGAATAATGCACTTGACAAACATATATTAATATTGAATACTTAACAGGTTCATCATAGATTGGCCGCGATGATCGTGCAGTATATCAAGCTTAAAATATGCGGTACAAAATCTTAAACCATGTTCTCATCAGTTAGTGCAGATTAATGGTATATTGAACACCTGCGTATATTGAACAGATAAAACTGGAATTGCAAGTGTTCAAGATAGGCTGCATTTTTTCATACATTTACAAACAGAAATCCTTTCCCAAGACGATTTGCTAAGTGGCTAGAATACCGTGAAAGAGAAAAATTTAACCCTATTCCTAACAGCTACTTCTGCAGGTAGCAATTGTTTCTTTAAACAGCTTTTTGTTTTTAAAATGAGATTATGTATGGCTAACTGCAGCATGTCCTTATCTACAATTAGTTTTGAAAACTGTGGGCACTCAGAAACACCTCCACAGGTTTTCTCTTTTAATACAACACATACTTTCCTCATCAGTCAACATCTCTACAATTCCAGAATTTACACCAAATAGTTTATTGTCCTGCTCTTAATGTGGTATCTATACAAGGTGTTTACTTCAAGTATATCAAAAATTTAGGTGATAGAACATCAAAAGATAGATATATGGATGCATCAAACTGGTTGTCATCATGGGGTATTTGGCTTGGTATTGATGATAGCAGAAAACGGTTTTTGGGACCATAGGCTACTATTTTATCCTGAAATCAAATGTGAAAGCAAAATTCTAATATCATGGTCCACTTTCAAGATACAGTAGAACCCCGGTTATCTGAGGTAACGTGGGGAGCACCTACCTCGGATAACACTGAAAACTTGGATAATCTGGATTTATTTTTTATCTTTATATTTAATAAAAATACATACATGTACAGCTTTAATTGTTAGATCTGCATCTACTCTTCTTCATTCAAAATAAATACAATAATGCACAACCACAGATTACATACCTTTACAAGATGCGAAGGTTTGTGGCGGCACCTTTGATGTTAGAGGATTCAGATTAAGTGGCCTTCAAATCAAGGAGATTAATAAGAAGGAAGGAGAGAACATAACCCAGCTTGTGAAAGAGGTAAATTGAAGCCGCGAGGGGGCAGGGGATGGCGTAACTGTAGGATATGCAACCCGCAAAGTCTGCACCATGAATTTAAGCGCACATATGGACATACGATAAAACTGTTTAGTAAAATTGAATTATTAAATTAAAATTCCTTAAACACTTGCAGATTTGATTCTCTAATTTTGCAAGTGGTTAGACTTTCTTTTTATTCACTCTTTTTAAAGGAATAAAGTGAATGAGTCCAGTTTATTTTATATATCTACATATCATTTCTATTGAAAAAGTTTGGATATGTTAATACTTTCTTAATCATCCTCTAAATGGATTAATCATGTATTAAATCTTTAATTTTTATTCACTAAAGTGATGTTATACCCTATATTATTATAATAAATAAAGCAAAATAGGTTAAAATATTTATTTGAATACAAAATAATATATAATGATACCTACTTAACTATTATGCTCGTTTAAAGAAAGGAAAATTCCTTTACCTAAATAATAATTTAGCACTGATAGTGACAAATATGCAGAAGTAAATTTTTTAACAGAAATTTGCCACCACTTTCTGCTAAGGATGGCTAAGGCTTGCTTGATACATCATTTCTCACTATTTATACAAAATATCTGTAACATCAGACGATGGAAATAACAAACCACCACGATTTTTGATTGCAATCAGGTGGTAATTGAATTTGTTTGAGCTGTCTACTAAAATTCCTAAGCATTGTTCACATTTAATAGTTTTGTATAAATGCTTAAACAACTACATTTTGAAAAATTAATCAACTCCTGTATTGACTGGAGATACATATGATGTGAAGGATCCTCAATTTGTATTAAATCAGTAGTATTTTCCAACCGACAACCAGTTGTGCTTAAATTTATTCGTTGTACGGTGGTCAATAAGCTGCAATGTAAGATTGAAATTTCTTTAAATGGTAAACAATTGCCTCTATCATGTGTTTTTAATTCTAAATGCACTAAACACAAAACCATAATGTTAAGAGAAAAATTAAGAATTCTTTAGAAGCAAACAAACACAAACTACTGTTGCTGCTAGGCGCACGTGGTACGGTGTGGTGCGTACTAAAATGGTGACCGTGGCTTCACTTGATATTGCGGAGGTTACCTCCCTACCTCTTATAAACTCCTTGCTTCAAATAGGTCGGCCATTAAATAGTGGTACTCTTGAGTGGGAAATTTAAATCGTTTTGCAATTTAACTATTTTGCAATTAAAAATATTTCTCGATGATTATAAATTCCAATATATTGCATTAATTATAAACGTGTTCTTTTATTGTGTAATGCTGTGGTTTTTGGCCCATTAGCAAAATAAAGTCAAATTTTGAAAATTTTAAAAATTTAATAAGTTTAGAATTCATATTTAGAAGTAAGCATTATCTGTGCTTTATCCAGAAGTATAAGATCAATGGATAACATTAAATGTTCAATTTGTAGGTTATACAGAGTTAAATTGTTATATTGCGTTAATTTAATTTGAATTATTAAATTTATTACAAGAGATGTAATTTCAAATAAGCACTTTTGGGTGCATGCATAATAAAATAAAACCTAACCTTGTTCCTTGTTCATAAGTACCAGTACGTAGTATCACACAGTAATTAAAATGACATATGTCATAAAAATTAAAATTTGACATAGACTGTATTGACTTTGACAGAAATATCCACGGCCTCCCCTGTAATGCAATTTATTATATTATGCAAAAAATGAACACATTTGCTGAACTTGGGTGCTATATTCGTTTATGCTCATTCTCTGTTGTAATAAATAAAATCGTTAATCTATAAAACAAAACACAATATTCTACTTAATTCATTAGTTGCCATCACAGAATGCTGGGAAAATCATTTTGTTTCATAAGACCGTGTTCAGCATTGCCATACTTATTTTAACGAATTGGCTATATATTTGAAAAAGATATCATTTTGTGTTTTAACAATTTCTGTTACTCATATCAAAAGCCATACTGTGGTACTAATATTAGACATGTTTTCAACACCATGTGTACTTTAATCTAACCTTTAAATATTTCTCGCAGCATTCATGTTTTAAAACTTTCATCGCAACTTCCACCTTTTTTCCTTTTGTTAAACGCCACATGCTTCTGTATACAATAGTAATTCCATCTGCACCTTCTTTTTTGTGTCCTGTAAGACAAATGAAATTATAATTAAAAAAAAATAAACATAGCTGTTGTACAAATCCTTTTTTCATCACAGTAAATCAGAATACTTCTGAGTAATAAATAAAATTCAAAAATGTTATTTTCGTCTTTTATTATTGCAACAACCAGAAACAAAAGAAAAAATAAAAAAATTAAATTAAATAACTATCTTTTTCTAATTCTTCTATACTTCTTTTTACGTGCAGGATTCGGTAATGTACCATATTGTAGATACAAATATACACCTGATGCAACAATAGCACAAGCAAAAACGACAATAGAAATAATTGCAATGCGAATATTCCTATCCGTCTTTAACCATGAAAACAAAGGTGCAGTTAAGGTATCCTCCATTAAATGAGTATAAAAACTTGGAGCCCTTCTGACCTTTATTTTAAGTAGATTAGTAACCCATAATAATTGCAAATCAGTTTGTTCCACTACACACCTCCATATGCCACTATGAGACTTATTTAGTATAAAACGTTCCGTACTTACAGCAGCTAAAGTTACAATACCATGATCAACATATATGCTATTATTCAACAACCATTTCTGACGTAAATCTGAATATATGTATCCCAAAACAACTGCATTAGATATTAAAGTTATAGGTAAACTAGCCCGAGTAATTATTGTGTCACTAGTAGTTGCTACTGTTAGCGATATTACACGAAATACAACACGCTCTTTATTAATACGATGTAACATGCACACATAAACTCCCATATCAGACACTGTAGCATTGTTTATCAAAATATTATCACCCTCAAATATAATACGCTCAGAGTCAGCATTAATGATGATACCATTTAATGTCCATTCATAATAAGCATTTGGTGATTGCATTGATATAATATTTAAAAGCTCATGATCATTTTCTAATAATACTGTTTCACCTTCTTTAATCATATGATTTAAATTTTGTACTTGTAGGTGACTGCGTATTTTCTCTAATGTATCTGGGCTTACATCTCCACAATGAAAAGTATTACATACACCAACAGAGGTGTGCGAACCTTCACAAAGCTTTCCAAATATGTTGGGTTTGGGATTAGAACAAGTTCGAGTTCTAAATCCTTCACCGCCTCCACAGCTTACAGTGCAATGCCATTGCGACCAACGTGACCAACCTCCATTTAATGGTTTACCATCAATATCAGGTGGATCACAATTAGCTGTCCATATAACAGAACCATCCTCGACACCAACAGAAAACCAATAAAATAACAGCGGCTCTAAGCTGGTGTAACTGAATATTAAAGTATTATTCTTTGTGACATTTAATTGAATTTCATCAAAAGCTATAACATACGTTGTCCACGAGTTAGTTGTAATTACAGACTCATTGAACTGTTCAAAGATTAGAATTTCAAAAGCATCTGCTTTATTCTTATAAAGGAATATTGTACTTGCAAACTGATTAACTCCTATTCCATAATATATTTCATTTTCTGGCAAGGTCATTAAAGGTATCAACATTGTACCATTTCCACGTACATGTAATGTTAGATTTCTGTAAATTACACTCTCAGTTTGTGACCAAAGACCAATTGGCATAATTTTAGTAAAATTTTTAACAGATGTGATCTCTGCATGACAATCATCACATTTAAAAAAAAATCCAATCGGATTTCCTACAATGGACTTGTAAGAAAGAAAAATAGGTTCAAAGATGTTGGATGGTTCATCACTTTTCCATTCAAGAAGAGGATTTGGTATATCTTCGTATCCCAATGAAATTTCCCCTTTTCTGATTTGCAACCAAAACGATATCCATTTACCAGCTGGTATTAAATGAAGAAAAGTTTTTTCCTTCACCAATTCACCATTAGAATACAACAAAACTCTTTCGTTATGGTCTGCGCCAATAATCAATTTGATTGTATTATCACCATGTAAGGATTTAATTTCAAAAATCACTCCATCCAGAAGATCTGGATTCCATTCTTTCAATGCAAAATGTAATCCACCATATATTCCAGCTTCTTTCCATTGGGGAAGAATGTAAAGGTCTCTACCTACACAAAGTTTAGAAGTATAAAAACAGTACTGATAAGGTAAATCACGGAAAACATTTGCAATGTTTTATAGAATTTTGAACTCAAGCTTTCTTTAAATGAGGGGGTTCGTTTCAAAAGGGAAATAAGTCACAGTAGGATGTTTTCAAGATAATACTGCAAAACAATTTTCAAAACTTTAGTACCAGTATCAATCTATTTTGGGTTGTGCTAAATTCCATCCCATGCATCCTACTGCATCCTTATCATTTCCATGCATCCCACGGGATTCCAATGCATCCTTTGAAATTTAAATGTATCCCTTGAAATTTCAACGCATCCCATGGGATTCCAATGCATCCTGTGGAATTCCAATGCATCCTATCAGATTTCAATGCATCAAATCAGGTCTTCACGCATTTTGCAAGAATCCAACTCTTTATAACTCGTCTGAAGTGGTTTCATTAAACACCAACAGTCAATCATTTCAACGTATACGACACAGCCTATCGCTGATTTGCATACGCTATTAAATTAGTAAACAGTGTAACAATTCATTTTATACAAACAAGATATCTAGTACAGTGCTTGTGACTAGCAAACAAAAATTCGTAATCAGATCAGGTAAAACGTTATCTTGCAAGAAAATCAAACTTTGAAGGGATGCACTGAAAACTCATGGGATGCATTGGAATCTCATGGGATGTGTTGAAATCTCAAGGAATGCACTGAAATCTCAATGGATGCCTTGGAATCTCATGGGATCCATTGGAATCCTAGAGGATGCATTGAGATCCCGTGGGATGCTTTGGAATCCTATGGAATACATTAGAATCTCATGGGATGTATTGGAATCCTCTGGGAGTGCGTTGAAATCTCAAAGCATGCATTGGAATTTCAAGGGACGCAGTGGAATTTCAAGAGATTCATTGGAATCTCATGGGATGCGTTGAAATTTCAAGGAATGCATTGGAATCTCAAACTTACAACTTGACGTTTAAATTTGTCAAATTTGACATGAAAAACAATCGTTATTGACCTCAATTTATAATTGTCGTTTGTTCAAGTACTGGATATTTTAAAACGGTTTCTTACTGTCACCTGCCTTTGGGTGTTAAAAGATTTGCATGTAAAATATTGGTCCCCTATAACTCCTATACTTAGGGCCGGTCTTTCCATCTGCTAATAAAGTTGTTAATAAAATTTATTTTGTTAATAAGTTGTAAAAGTGCCTTTCCACCTGCTAATAACCTTTATTAGGGGAATAACTTCCCTTATTTGTCTAATAAGTTGTTAGGAAGTTGAAGCACCCACATTTAAAAATTAGCTGGAGCAGCTGCAGAAAGTTTACAATTGTTGTGTTCTTTTTTATAACCTCAAAGTTTTTGATCAAGCCAAGCATAAAATATTTTTTTATAAAATGGATATATTTGAAGATTTTGAAGACATTGATGACCAGGAAGTAGTAGGTGTAATTAATTTTGTAAATCCAGATCGTCATCAACTCATTTTATAAATTATAGTTGCAAACTTTTCTATTCACTAAATGTAAAAGAAAACAAATTCCCTTAATTACAAAACTTGGGCTAAAATACATATTAGTAAAATTTTTGTAATTCTAATGATAACGACCTCATAGTTTATTATTTTATTTGTTTATTATGGGTTTGTTGGTCCTTATTTTTTTAAATAAAACGTTTTTTTTTTCATGTCCCAGCTTACTTCTTCAGGGATATTATACTTATATGAAAAAGTGAGTTCTTTAATACATAAGTAGTATTTTTTAATGTATTAATAAAAGCTTAAATTGTAAAAGAAAATATTTTAAAAGGTACAGAAATTAGTAAAATTGTTTAAACACACTTTTTGCAGTTTATTATTTTATAATTTAAACCATAATTCATTTGTGTATTACTTGCCAGAACAAAATACACACGTTAATCTGCCTAAAATGGTACTAATTGTAAACAAAAACATGTGCGAATCACAGACTAGTTAGAGGTTATGTGTACAATTACCTGCCAAAATGCTGATCTCTCTCTTACTAACAGATCCATGTCAATTAACAGTCTTTTTCTAACTATTAGCCTGAAGCAGGTTACTACTTGTGTAGTGTTGCCAACAGTTTCAAGTGATATTAATTTGTCCAATAACTATTTGCCTTTTAAATTCAAGTGGAAAGAAGCTTAGGCGTTATTTACCAAATAAAACTGTCTAATAAGTTTATTTGATGAATAGCTATTGGCTAGTTCATTATCAGATGGAAAGACCAGCCCTTAAACGCATTAAATCTTTGACACAGGACAATAAGTATAACCCTGAGAGTTCCGATACCATTCCACTACATAATCCTACTACTATCTCTACTGATCAAAGGCACTTACTGCAATATAAAATAGAAATAATAAGTATGAAATACATACTAACCAAAACCTTACTAAACCCCACAAATGAATGGCTCTTTATATTTACATCTAATAAAACTAAAACTGAAAATATAAAATATATATACTACCTTTACCCTCTCCTTTTACTAAAACTGTACACTCTTCAGGTTTATTGCAATCCTTAACATCACAAATATCCTTCTTATTCGTATCTGTAGTGTAACACCAACTTCCTAGAAAACAACGAAAACACAAGACGTATAAAACCACATTTCAGTAATTTCTCTTTTCTCGACCTGCAATACTTCTAGATGGATTTCTACAAAAATTTTTTGCATCTGCAGAAGACATATCAGGATACAATGTATCATTTAAAAGATGAATATTTTGCGTATCATTTTTAAGAATTGTCGTCCAATATGCACAAGTTCTGTTAGAACGTGTTCTATTCATTTGGCCAATATAATCATTGCCTGTACCTGCCATTCTGCATTCTGAAGATTTGCATTTCCTTATGTGACAATATTGCTTTTCTATCTTTACTTCTGGGGTGTGTTCTATAATGTAGCAATATGTTCCTATAATATTAAAAATTTATAGTTTTTCATATATTTGCAGTGCCTGTTATGGTTGCGATGTGTTAATTAGAAACAAAATAAAATTAGTTCAGAAAATATTAGGTCTCTAAATAACTCTTTTAGGGACGTGTACCTAAAACAATTATTCTAGGAACTGTAAATAGTTACATAAACAATTACTCCAAGTAGGTTTACCAAAAACACTTATTATTATTCATTCATCGAGACTTGATAGTAAAATTAAAAGGCATAGTGCTTGATTGCCATATGATTGATATTCTGATTGGCCAAACTGCTTGCTTTTATGACACTAATCTATGTACAATAAATATCATTTGACGACATTAATTTTCGGATTTCTAATGTAGATGTCAGATAATGACACTTCATAATATGTCAAAAACCTAACCTCAAACACAGAAAATTAAATCATACTAAAAGTTTTGTGTAAACTCAGCTCTTTTCAATTCGTTTTTATTACTACCAACTTTGCATGAAAAATCGCATTTTTCAAACATATTTTGCCTTAATAAAGAAATGCCTACTAGGAGAATTTTCAAATTACATCCGTTAAATAGTTTTCTTCAAAGTGAGGGATCAGGACTTTTTACTCGGATATAGACGCTGCAAAGTGGAGAATGATCTGAAACTAACATTACACGCACCCCGCACCATGCATCACCTTGTTTACCACACAAAGATAATTTCAGGAATTCTGTCATAGCCGGGCACTAAACGCGCTAGCGCCTGCCCTGGTCTAAAAATTTTTCACAAATAGCATGACGTAATTTGCAATTTTCATTAACAATCTGTTGGTACATACAGCATGTCCTATTTTCTTTCTAAACATCTCATCTCTTTTGTTTATCCAATTAATTTGAAATTTGTATCAATGGGATTACAATCTAGTTTTAAAGATAATTGTTTTGACACTTGCGACGTATTAAACAGTACATACTTAAATAATAACAAGATGCAAAGAAAATGACAGTTTCAAGTAAGATTGATTGGTTATACACTCAGAAAGTTTAGAATTTGGTGCATTCATTACAGGACAATATGTCATCTACCAACTACTTGTAGCTTTGTTTAGTTACACAGTTTAAGGAAATTGATTGAAGTGCTAATATAATTGACACAACCCAAAATACATACGAGGTCTGTTCAAAAAGTATCGCGAATTTTGAATTTCCGCGGGTTACGTATATTCGATTTTCGATTTTTTT
>VTPC01003929.1:66789-80550 GCA_011009095.1 Ignelater luminosus
CAATTTGTGGCACACACTATTGTTTAAAAACATGTAATTATTAAACCATCTATAAATATACTGTCAACAAAAGATGACTCGACAAGAAGATTTAAAAACCACGTAACTGCAAATTCGCATAAGACAGGGTAGCGTAAGTCGGGGTATTACTGTATAACACACAAGTACAAGCTTTCAAATCTAATACACTAAAAATATTCACAACACAATAACAAACTGCATAATAACTTTAATTTTTATCCAAGATTTATTACTTTCTCAAACACACAATTTGATAACAAAGAACTTTCTCTGAAGGACAAAATTGATAAAAAACAAATTAACATAAATAAAATGTCAACTTTAATGTCAATCAAACAAAACATCACACAAAATAATTTAATTTCAGTCAAAGCAAATAAAGGAAATACTTTGATCATTCTTCCAAAAGATATTTATATTCAGAAGATCAACGATTTTATTAATAATGTTTAGAAAATTGTAATATCTGCTTCACGGAATTAGAGAAACGACAGATTTTAAACAAAAACCCACAAACACCAAAACTAACTGTATGCAGTCATCAAAACCCGTAAACCAAATAATACAATTTGTCCCATCGTGTCATACATTAACAGCCCTAATCACATTTTAGCAAAAAAGTTATACAAAAAATAAAGTACTAACACTATCATTAAATGAAACTAATCTAAATAAGGAACTGCCCATCATAAAACAAATAGCACAAAACAACAGATATACCCCTGTCTCATTTCTATAATTCCAATTCATTTCAAATTTTTAGAGTTTTAATTGGATGCACTGTTATACCCCAAACTTATTTATGTTAGTGTCACTACGTCTAGTTACAAAACGGGAGTGAAACTGAAATGGAGCAAGCTGCAACACAAAAATGTGAGTGCTACCTAGGGGGGGGGTGGGTGTGAAGATATAGGGGAAATGAACAACCAATAAGAAATTAATTGTTTAGCCGAGCAAAGGTGTGACAGTGGGAAAGGTTACACAAATACATTTGTAGGTTATAGTGTTATGGTGCAGCAGTGTTGGGTTAGCTTTAAGTAAATTATTTTTAGTGAAAGGCAACTGCAACCTCAATAATTAAGTTAAGTTGCAAAAAGACAGGTACTATACCCAATTTAAAAATTTCTTTTATTTATTTTAGGTATATTAATTGTATAATTATGTAAACTGGCTCCAAAATTAAGTAACTACAAGGCATAACTAATTAAAGTGGATGTCGGAACGAAGTGTTAAAAGTTAAGGTAACAAGAACAGGTACTGCACATAAATTTAAGAATTTGTTTTATTTTAGATGTACATAATTGCTCTTAAATTAGAATAACTACGGTATACGATTTATAAGAATATCAAAAAGAAACAGTAAAAGTTGATAGACAGATGCTGCATAAATTCTGTTTTAGGTATCTGAAGATATTTAAGATATTGTCTTTTGCTTGTTCTATTGCATATGTTAAAAGCATGAGTGTTGTGGGCCGCAAGCAATATTGTTGCAAGTATCTAGGCTGCAACAACTGGTACTACACTCGCCATTTCTCTTTTAAAAGTGCCACGCTTGAGGATTAGTTCCGCCAGAATTGCACCAGGGGATCTCTTTTTATGTTGCCAACCGTTACTTGGTACTTTTCATTTCTTAAGCCTGTTTTAGACCATCATAAAAAAATTGTACAAATACTTTGAACCAGAAGTATATGATCGTATAATACACAAATATGAACAAATCTATTATGATAATAAAAAAAATAGGACCTGCTCTATTTTCATCATATTTTTGGGACGTGAGCATAAAATAAGGCCCCACAATCTTTTATCTCTTCTTTGCAACCATTTTTTGACCCATACCCATACCCTTTCTCATTCTTTTTCTCCTAAACATATTCATTAACAACACCATGATCGATGCTACACTTGAACCAATTAAAAGCTTTTTATCCAAAGGCATTTTAATCATACAGACAGATAGGTTATGTTTATTTTCATCGCATGCTATCATAAAAACAATATTACCAATACAAAACTAGATGAAGTGTAAACTATGCACTGTTAAAGTACTATTTAATTCCATCAACTGCGCAAAATCATATTCAATATTAGTATAACCATCTAATACTAGAATAGTTGCTACCTAATTCTTTGTCATAATAATATTGAATTGCATTTTTGAACAATTTTTCTTGTTCAGAAAAATGATGGTCTAAAACAGGCTTTAGGGTATATGGTATATGTGTTCTGTGGTTACAAATTTCTCACTAGAAAACTTTCTGTCAAACAAATGTCGTATAAGTTATGTTATAATGGGATAAATTTGTTTTTATGTGCAAATCATTTAATTGCAATTCACATTAAAGTAATAAATATAAAAATAAATTTCTATTCCAAATAATAAACAAATAACAAAGGTAACATTAAAATATGAGAACGTTTTCAATGAAAAAAGAATTTCAAATTTGGTTTAGTTAGATTTAGGTTAAACATATTAGTTAAATATATGACTAATTAATTAACAACAAACCAAAGAACAACAATAATCTAATAGGAGTAGCACAATAAGCTAACAAGCTGCAGTGTACTGAAAATTGGACAGCTTCCAGGAAGAAAAGAAATTAAAATAGATTCCGACGTAAACTTCAGTTAGCATATAAAGAAGATTGTGGTTTATCTCCAACCATATCTTCATCAGAGTTTGAGATTCTTCATGAGAATTTAGGTATTGTAGATATTTCTGAAGGAATATGATTGGTGATGATAATTAATATTATGTTGTTGACACAAAATTTTTCTGTTATTTATTTGTTTGCATCGAAAGCGAATATGTATCCAAAATAATTCTATGTAGTAATACTCTAGATCCAGCATAGTTTACTTCTGTTTTAAAGTGTTCTAGTAAGCTATTTAAAGTACAAATTTTCCCTAATTTTAACCTATTGAAAACCTCCCTTGATAATTCTTCTCCTAGAGTTATTAAACCAAATGCTCCTTTTCCTTTTCCCCATTTTTGAATCTTGTATTTTTTTTATTTTTTATCATGTTATAAATTACTTGTTTGTTAATCCAATAATAAAAGTACCTTTTGTTAACGTGTTTTTCAATATAAACCTTACTATATGTCAAACGTTTCACCCCAGGCAGAACAGCTACGTTAAGATGACGTCTACATATGGTCGAATTTAACCGAAGACGTCTATCCTCCCTTTATTCAACGTCTCATAAATGTGATTTTGTATACGTATATTTGACATTATATATGGACGTTGAATATATGTCTCTGCAAGTCCCATGATTTATTAAAACGCATAAAGAAATCTGCCTTTATATCGTGTGCATTTTACATACGACAATAAAAAGCAGGTATAATAAATTCTAATATATTTAGATGTTATTTTTATTAGTTAATCTGATAAGATTTTTAGAAATTTAAAACAAATGTACATCTCTTTCGTATCAATTATATTGAAGTATTGTATTAATATATAAAATAACGTAAAAACTAATAAAGGATAAAGAAACGCGGTTTGTGGCTAATAAGAAAGAGACAGTACGATCTAGTACATTGTGTTCTTGGCAGTGTGGAGGTTTTATGCGCACACGCACAGCAAATCCGCTAATACTATGCGATTGCGCAATTTAGTATAATTGTGGTAATTGTGTTATGTGTAATTGCTGATGTTTTGTGGTTGTTGATTGTTGATGAGATTAAAAACTCAATGAATACTACTGTTACGACTGTTACACTATTTTATTATTATCATTAGTAAGTATTATTTAACACAAATTATTATCTTTCTAAATAGTTTAATAATAGATATGTATTTAGCATGTCTTCCAGTCATCCATGCCAACTTTCTCCGTATTATAATTTTGCAAAGAAGATGGCGGCTGCCTTGCGATAGTCAACAAATGTTGGTTGACCCCAAGAAAACAACATATCTATTGGCCTCCGATTAAGAATTCTTTGATTTTTAGTAAAATTGTTTGCAGACCAGATCCAGACATTACAGACGATTGGAAACTGTATGCAGTCGAACGAATATTTTGTGACACAGGTAGGTATTCCGTATTTTTTTTTTATTGAATGTACAATTTCTGTACATTACAAGGTTACGAAAAATAAATTATGATAAGTTTTAATTTAAATTTAAAATCTAACATTTATTTTTTATTATTATTTGTACCCAAGGTAAACAAAATTACGTTTAAATTTGTGTAAAGAAAGAAGATTAGATATTATAAGGTCGTTAATTTTAAACATTATTTGTATAAAGAAGTTATTGAATAGGTTTCACAGTTTGTGTAGATTGTGTGTTTTAAAGAATTTAATTAAAATGTTTTTAGATGACTATGAGAACGCGAAAAACAAATTAAAAAGAGCCGAAGTAACATCGGATATACAAACTGATGAAAAGTCATCGTACCATAGAAAGAGAAAGAAGGTAAGAAGATTTAGTTGTGATGAAAGTGACATTGATGTTGAGGAAGCATCACCATCTTTATTAAATAAATCTTTTCCATCATTTCAAAAAAAAGACAAATAAGAAATAAAGTTGGTTTGAATAAAAGTGATAGTGAAACTGAAGAAGAGTCACAGTCTTTACTGAGACTACGACCTCCCCAACCAAAGAAAGTTCTACCTTCAGTTTCATATAATATCGAATCAGGTTTGTCTGTACTACTATAATTATTAAAGTAATGGTAATTTAAACTCGCATTTTAGTAGTGGCAGCTAATTCAGCAATCTCAACAGAAACACCATTGCCAGCAACACAAACTTCAACCACCTCGTTTTCGGATCATGCAGATATAGAAAATAAAAATAGTATGTAGTTGTACCCATTTTTATTTTCAATGAATACGTAATTATAACATGAAATTTATAATTATTGCTTGCAGCATTTGGAATTCTTCTTACAGAAATTCTAAAACTTAAAGAACAAAATAAACAAATATTAAACCTTTTGCAAAAATCTGTGACTATAAATGAAAATAACTTGTCAGTTCCTGAGAATCTACCTATTGCTCTTTCAGTACAAACTTTAGAAGACTTGGAAAAATTAGAGGCATATTTAAATGAAAAGTCACAAAACGCACAATTTGTAAGTATGTTTACTGGTATAATTCCAATTAAATAATCAAAATAAATTTTAGTTTTAAAAAATTAATTTTATTCCAATATAACTATTCTTTTAGATCATCTATTGTGGTAGCTTAGCTGGTGGGAAGGATGTAGTATCGAAAGCAAATAAAATACTTAGATACTTATTGTGTGATGCTGTTGCCAGCAAATTCAATTATTTTGGACATAATCGTGGGATCGACAATAACAAGGTCGCCTTCTCTAAATTAGTTCTAAACAAAGTCATTATAGGTATGTTTATTATTATCATTATTATCATACATACTTTTTGTATTCTGTTAAATAAGCAGAAATTTTTCTAAGTACATTACCAGTATATTAGTTTTTATTAAAAGATTTCCAACTATTAAAATGGATGCTTTCAAAAAGACAATAGTTAGAAATTTCATATAATATACACACATATCTGCATAACTTATTAATTTATTAAAATTAGGCAGATATTAATATGTTCATACACTTTTCTCAAATGCAGTCAAGCATAACTCCAAGCAAGCAAGCTCCGACAAGAATGAAAAAAGCAAAATAGTTCATTGCTGTCACTGATACTTGTTAGAACAAGTGGTTTCTTGTTAGCAATTTGATTTTGCTAGGATTAAGTTTTTTTGTTAGTTTTAAGTTTTTTTAGTTTTATTGTTATACTTAGAAAAAAATGTTGAAATATTATAAAGAAGCAGTGGGAGAGAGACAGGTGAGAGGTGAGTATCAAAGGAAGTTAAGAAAAAAATTGATATTCTCAAAAATTCTAATAAACCAGATTCAATTGAACTTTTAAATATTGATGATACGAGACTCGAGAGTGTTCCTGAAACTGAGTCTTCTTTATATCATAATAATGTAACTTTAGATGGCAGTACTGAATTGATATCTTATAACAGCAATACAGATTCAGAACTAGCTTTTACTGATGATAGTCTATCTTCTGAAGAAATAACAGATAATACTGCAGCCTATAATTTAGAAGATGAATTAAGACAATGGGCACTTCAAAATAAAGTGAGTCATGTTGCTTTCACAGATCTTTTTCATGTTTTATCTCCACTCCATTTAAATTTGCCTCTATGTTCTAAAACCTTATTACATACCCCTCGCAATGTTATTAATCGAAAACAGCTACATTGTGGTGAATATATTCATTTTGGCTTAGAAAACTGTTTAAGGTTTCTTCTTTCAAAAAATCCTGTGTTTTTAAATTCTTCAAATGTAATAAACATATCCTTTAATATTGATGGTTTGTCCTTGTTTTCTAGTTCGTCAATTCAATTTTGGCCAATTTTGGGTTTAATTGTTAACAGTTCTGAAGTAAAATTAAAACCTTTTGCTATTGGAGTATTCTGTGGAAACTGCAAACCTTCCCCTTTATCAAGTTTTCTTGAAGATTTTGTTTCTGAAATGAGTAGGTTGTTAAATGAAGGCCTAGTTTTGCATAACCATACTTATACTCTAAAAATCCATAGTTTTATTTGACTCTCCAGCACGTGCATACATTAAGTGCACAAAATCACATAGTGGATATTCAGGTTGTGATAAATGCATAGAAGAGGGGGATTATGTAAATCACCGAATTATTTTTAAAAGTATTTCAGCTTTGAGAAGGACAGATGATTCATTTTGCTTACAAACAGACGAAGAACATCACATTGGTAGTTCGCCACTCTTAAAGTTAAATATCGGAATGGTATCACAATTCCCGATCGATTACATGCACTGCATGTGTCTTGGAGTCATGCGAAAACTACTGATGTCTTGGACGGGGGGGAACCTCCAAGGTAGATTAAGAAGTGCATCGGTTAACAGCATTTCTAAATTTTTGACCTCTCTTTGTCCATTTGTTACTTCAGAATTCAATAGAAAGCCCAGAAGCCTTTGTGAACTTAATCGGTTTAAAGCAACTGAGTTTAGAACGATTCTATTGTACCTAGGTCCTGTTGTTTTTAAAGACAATATGCCTAAAGCAGTTTATGAACATTATTTGTTGTTGCATTTTGGCAGTTCAATTCTGTTATGTAAAAGACACTTAGAAAATATAGGTATTAGCATTGCTCAAGATTTACTAAATATATTTGTTAGTCACTGTGAAGTCCTTTACGGATTACAGTATCTGATTTATAATGTACATGTATTATCCCGCTTAAGTGAAGAAGCTGCAATTTATGGTCCATTAGATAATATATCTGCTTTTTCTTTCGAGAATTATCTTGGAACAATAAAAAAATTGATTAGATCTCCCAATAAGCCATTAAAGCAACTTTTTCATCGCCTTAGTGAAGCTAATCATGCTTTGACCAATTTTGAAAATATTACATTAAAATACTACTTTCAACAGTACAAAAAACTTTTTAACAAAAATATGTTATATACCACAAACACATATTCAAATGAGAATTCTTATTGCCTTACTGTAGATAGATCTGTTGTACAGATACATAACATTTTAGTTGATCCTAAACAAATTTTCTTAATAGGAAAAAAAATTTGTATCTTATAAATCTTTTTATTCTTATCCTTACGAATCAAAAGCAATAGATATTTATATTGTAAACCAATTATCACCACATATAGAAATGTGGCATTTGAGTAGCATAATTGGCAAGTGTATGCTGCTGCCCTTATCGCAACGAGAAAGTAATGAATTTGTTTCCTTCCCATTGCTTCATGGAATTAGTTAAGGTGTAAAAAGAAATAAATGTATAAATAAAATAACAGTTTTGTACTTGTAATTTATTTTAATGATGTTTTATTTGTTTATTATAACTACATATATTGTAATGTTTTTGCTGTTTGGTTTTCAAAGAATAAAGTGTTTAGTTGCTATATTTACTTTATTTATTTATTTGGTGGTTTATAAGTATAAAGCATGGAGTGGGACATGTGGAAGCCCCACTGTAGGCAGGTATGACAAATTTTATGTAACAATAAATAAATGAATTTGTTGTTTCCTAGGTTATCAGTCATTATTTAATTAAAAATTTAAATGTAATGTTCTTTCATTTATTTCTTTAATTGAAAAATTACTGATAACTTAAAAGAAAAAATTCATTTATATTGTTACATTAAATTTGTCATACCCGCCTATGGCGCGCGCCCGCGTGTACCGCTTTAATCATGAGCTGTATTTTTGACGTCTTTGAGACGTATATATTTCAACGTCATTGATACGTCTAGTACTGACGTCAGTTTAACGCTGACATTGTTACGTTTTATTAACGTCTTTTCTACCTCAAACTTCGCGTCATGCCGACGTATAAGCAAACCTTATTTCGACGTATAAATGACGCGAGTGTTCTACCTGGGACATAGTCTTGAATATTGCTCTTTGAGTGACATTTGGGCTTTTAATTCTAAAAATTATGCTTGGAATTTCAAAACTGATCTTTTTAATTTGGCATCTAAAAGATTTCTCCTTTTTCTAGAGTGCAACTGTATGTGTTCTTGTTTTAGGGCCAGTCTTTTCACCTTCTTGTAAACTCTCTTTTTGTTAAAAAAAAAAACAGTTAAATTTAAAAGGCAGATTTATCTGGTTTGTAACAAAATGCATCTTTTCAAATAGGTAAATCTGATTTTTAGTTAAAAGTCATTTTAATGTCATGAAAGGAGGTTGGCATCACTTATATCCAATCCAGTCAAGAGAAATATCATAAGAACTTGTGTGTATTAGACAATGATAGCAAATAAAACATCAAATGTGTACCAAAAATAACAAACTCGACATAACCTATAAATCCGTAAAAGCACATGTGCTCAATGCAATAAAATATAAATTTTTTTATTTATTTTTATTATATTTTATTTTTTTATTTATTTATTTTTATTTTATTTATTTATTTATTTACGTTTTATAAATTCCTCATCAATCCATTTATTGATGTTATGTATTCGTGGTCTTTTTGTGAATTTATTGCATTAACTGCATTTATTAATTCACATTCCAATAATATTTGCTCTTCATCTCCAATCATGTTAATGCTTACACATTTATGTATTATCATTATCTCACATACAACTTTTATACCTTTGTGGTATTATACTATATTACACTATTCTACCTTACCTACCACTTCTATTCCAGATATTTGTTTTGTAAAGACTGAATTATAGAATAATTACAGAATTATCAATTTTTCATCAAAAATTTTGTGATTAACATGCTACGACAACTTTCCAACAATAACAAATCCTTTTTTAGAGGTTATAATATAACTTTTAAATAGTTACTATAAGGTGGTGCAACTACCTTGTAAGTTACAAACCAAATAAACTCATTTACAAAACAGATTTAATTTAGAAGGGAGTAAAAAGACAGATTTTTTAATTACAAGGCAGATAAATTTAAAAACCACTTTACAAGGTGAAAAAACTGCCCTTAGAGGTTATAATATAATTTTTAAATAGTTATAAGGTAGTGGAAAGGTGAGGTGAAAAGACCGGCCCTTAAATGACAATTTAACCTCTGCTGATTTCAAATAAAAACAAACAATCCGTTTGATACTACCAACATTTCTCAATGAAAAACTCTAGTGTTTAGAAGGTATTGTTACCAACACGACAAAAATTTAGCAGAATTTATAGAAACAAGACAGAGTAACATTTCAAACATGATTGCCATTTTAACCAAACACAAAGATTACAAACTAGCCTGTCAGAAAGTTTAACCGATTAGCACATCATCCAAGAATATTAAATACTTATCCATATCGTATTTTGGAAAACCTTCAGAAAAGATTGTGTAACAGTCATTTCATCAATTCCTGTTACAAAATTGTTGTCCTTTACCCTTGAGGCGCGGGTTTATAATTTCTTGTAGTCCTATTCTTTTATTAATCAAATTCAAGTTGAATATTTCCTTCTTACTTAATATTACTTGTTGACAGTGAGACGCTGGGTATAAATTTCCTGTTTTTAAAATATCTTTGTGAATCTGATTGTCTGGTCTGGGGCGGAGAAAGTTGCTAGAACGAACAACAACGTTGTCGAGGACAGGGAGAATGAAAAGAGGTTTTGTGCTGTGTTCTCGCAGTAGCCATCTTTGATGCGAGTTTTAGTGTTTAAAGGCCTAAATCTTAGGGTAAGGATTATTTTATTATTGTTGTGCCCTTTCTGATGCATCATTCCGTTTTTTGTACCATTAGCCTCTACGAAGGAGGCATTAATTATCCTTTATGGAGGAGGCATTAATTATCCTTTTGGAGGAATCACTAATTAGCCTTCTGGAGGCAGCATTAATTAATTTGGCGTTTGAGAGTTGGATCTACGGGGAACAATGAAATAGAAGTTCTTCTGGTGGGATTTCTCAACCTTGAGACCTGACTGCTTGCCGATTTAATGAACCCTTGAGAAGAGGCATATGAACATCCACCTGGTCAATTGTTTCCGAATTTTCCACAGTTTAATGAGTCCAGAATTGCGTTGTATAATTTTAATACGTAAATTTAAAACTTTTATATAATTGTGTTGGATCAAATAAGATAAATGAGCTGCGTAACTAACTTGAATTTGAAGTTAATAAAAACCGCTTGGTAACACAAGGTTATGTTACAATTGCTAGAATTTTGAACAAAACAAACCAACACAAAGTAACATTCAAAAGCAATACCACAATCTTAAGAACTCGATCAAATGCTAAAGATACTAATCATGACATCATGGAGTCAAGGATTTACAAATTTTGATGTTAGATACAAAGCACATGCACAATGTTACAAACACCAACACCCAGAAAAGTCCAATTATGCCACACACCTCTTAGAACACCATCATCTTATGACCATAAATAACCACATTACATTTTTACATTTTTGCAATAATGAACACAAACTAGACGTTTTAGATGTGCTTGAAATTTACAAACACAAATGCAAAGTGCCTTTAAGGAATGAGCAGATTGATCTAATAAAATTGCCATTGCTGCATGTGTTGGATAAAGAATGAAAATCATATTTTTGGTTTGCACTATTGAGACATCTTAGTGCTGGTATAATCAGCTATAAAAAATGTTATCAGACTGGCTGATAATAATTTCAAAGTCAGTAAGCACTCACAGGTATATTTTTTAAGTTGGTAATGCTAGCAATTCCTATGTAAAAGTATGGGCATTCCTTTCTCATGTCTTGCCTCTCAACAAACCTAGTCAACCTCCTTAAAGGGTTTTATTTAGTGAACAGTATAAGAATGGAATTCGCCTGTAAAAAAACTGAAAATAGGACTGACCTTTATAAACTTGTATATTACTGCTGTTGATACACAAAGGAGAACTAGGTAAAATACCAAACACTGCTGAACTATCAGCGAGAGAATCACCCATAAGTTTATCATCTCGACAAAGCAGCAATGGGGATTTGTCTAGAAAAAAAAGAAGTAAATAATATTCTTTGCAATAAAAAATTCACTTGTACAGCGTGGTCCAATTTGGATGGGATTAAATAGGTAACTTTCTTATTAGCACAGATAAATGAAAACGACTTAGGTACTCGTGGCCTCTTTTTTCATGCTTGTTCCATTACCGTTGCCAGAAATAAGCTGCCGTCTTTTGTTTTTTCCACAGAGAGAAAAAGTGAAAAATGGCCAATTTCTTCAATTTGTTGTAACTCCTTTATTTTCGAAGCTAGAAGAAAATCATTTTTGCTTTGTTGAGGCATTTTTTAATGTAGAATCCGACGCCGTCAGTCGTTGTTTTCTAGCCCTTTCCATAACTGTGCTGTAACTCAAAGTTGAAATTTTTAAATGGACCGATTCCTTCAATTTGCTGTAACTCCTTTGTTTTCGAAGCTACAACAAAATCATTTGAGTATTGTTGAAGCACTTTCTACCGTAGAATTCAATGCCGTCAGTTGTTTTTTTTCTAGTCCTTTCCATAACTGCACTGTAACTTAAAGTTTAATTTCTTGAATGGTCCATTTAAAAATTCAACTTTGAAAAATTTTCTTCTAGCTTTGAAAATATAGAAGTTACAGCAAATTGAAGAAATTGGCCATTTTTCACTTTTTCTCTCTGGGGAAAAAACAAAAAAACGGCAACTTATTTCTGGCAACGGCAATGGAACAAGCATGAAAAAAGAGGCCACGAGTACCTAAGCCATTTTCATTTATCTGTGCTAATAAGAAAGTTACCCATTTAATCCCATCCAAATTGGACCACACTGTACTTACCATATTCTGATGGTGGGAGACACTCTTGAAGGTATATACTTTGTTGTGCATCATTGTATGCTGCCATTAACTGATGGATATTCTTGTACCTTCTCAAATCATCATTAAAGATAAATTCATCTTCATTAAGCCGTTCC
Source organism: Ignelater luminosus (assembly GCA_011009095.1). NCBI lineage: Eukaryota > Metazoa > Arthropoda > Insecta > Coleoptera > Elateridae > Ignelater > Ignelater luminosus. The sequence goes on from VTPC01003929.1 coordinate 79,221, forward strand.
AGTTTGAAAGTTTTCGGTTTTGAACTAAAAAACATATAGAATATTAAAAGAGGTAAAAACGATATACATATGTATAATATTATACTAAATTTTTTTGGTTTTAAAAGGTATAAATAAAATCTTTCTTCAATTCGTTTCGAAGATTACTATCTTCTTATTTGATAATGTATACAGGGTGATTCACCAATGATGATGAGCCTAATAGAATTGGGGATGCAACACATTATATGTTTCCAAGGATCACTTCAACCCTATTTTCATTTTAGAAACATCATGAAATATAGATATACAACGTTCATGATGTTTCTGGGTCATAACAGGCCATGCTTTCATTTTGTTAGGTTGGAAGTGTTGCTTCCTTTTTTCTTGAAAATTCTCATACCTGCGTCTGTATTTGACGCCGTTGCGCGATCAAAAAATTTATTTTGCTTTGTTAAAAGAAGATAAAAATTTTTTTATATTTTGGATCTATTAATGCCAATTAAGAAGAATGCCCAAGATTATAAATAAAAACATAAAACTTTGATTTGTAAATATAAATAAATAGAAATCTTCGTGAAACAACCTTTTAGAAAAATCGATTTACAGATTTACAAAAAAAAAGGCAACAATATAAGGTCAAACTGTCATAAAATCATAACTCTAAAGTACAATAAGCTACAATAAGATTCTACAAGCCGAGTTAATAGATAAACAACCCAGCTTACAATACTCAAACTGTCATTCTGCCATAACCATATATAACTGAGAAACATCGTGAACGGTGTATACCTTGTTTTTTGTTTTTTATTTTGTCATAATTTTGAGGTTAGCATTTATCAATCAGCTTAACGACTAATGAATGATCGCTGAATTAAAGAAAAAAACATTTATTAGGAAAAAATCGTAACAGTATAATTACAACTACAGTTGTCCAAAAAGAAACAAATAAAAACAAATTAAGAAGCAATTTACTGGTAACCAATCAAGAATAACAAAATTAGAGAAGATAAACTTTCACGTTCATTATTGTTTATTTCATGTTTAAAAATATATATATCAATAAGGCATAATTATTTAATCCACCACAGGTCTGGACCTTCTACTGTAGTAAAAAAAAATAACAAATACAAAATTCTAGGTAAAAGCAGTTTGATTTTTCTACATCAAAATTCCACCGATTACTTTTCCTTTTGTCTACTAATTTATGGTTAAGAAATTTTTTCTAATAAAACAGGTCTCCTCTCAGACAAGTTTTGTAAACATGCCACTGACTCATTAATACTTTTATGGCAATGAAGAGAAAGATTATCAATTAGTTCTGCAACTGGAGAGTGGAGGTGTACATAGG
>VTPC01003929.1:95817-108993 GCA_011009095.1 Ignelater luminosus
ATGATGATGATGATGAAACTACTTAAAAACTTAATTATTTCAAAATTTTTTGTCACACCTTGAACGAGTTGAATCCAACTTATCTCGATTAATTCACAAAAAAAACAGATTTAGTTTTGAAAAAGACTGATCTTTAAATAGAACAAGATAACCTGTAAACAACGCAAAACAAAAAGACAACAAGAAGCCACGGAGTAATAAGGTTTAGTAATTTTATAAGTTAGAAATGTACTCGGGTGGACGTTACTCTGTAGTACATTATTTGTTTTATATCCCAACCCGCACCCAGGCAATTACATATTACACATAACAACAAACATATTTACTGGAATTATGGTAATTAAACTAAAAATTCAAAGGAAAATGTCCTGTTTTTTAATACTTTCATAAGTAGGTTAGCTTAGAAATATTGGTTGACAATTGTATTCTTACATTGCAAAAAACTAATAAAAACATAAAAGGAACATAACGCAAAAACGCGCCAATCCAGATTTACACATTTCAAGAAAAAAAGTTCCAAAACCTTTAAAGTTCAACAACACGGTGCAATAATTTGCATGGCATTTCTCAACAAAGATTAAACCTGCTTTGCCATATAAAAAATACAGGGTGTTAAAGTCTAATTTAAAATTTTTTGTTTTTAGTTATACAAACTGCTGAAAATTTTAAGCCTTTTTTCAAATGAGATATGACTGTGTGATATCCAGGTTTAAATTTTAAATTTCGCGCGTTAGAAAAAAAAATAGGTTACCACCACTGCATCTTTGAAATGTTTGGAAAGAGTGGGATGGGGTTGGCGATAGGAAGGGATGCTGTGGGTTGAGGGAGAAACACGCGCTCAAAGATTAGGGAGGGGTAAGATTGGAAACGAAACGACTACATAATTTCTAGCGCCATCTACTGTCTCAGACGTTAACACTATTGTCACGTGATACTTAATATCTACGAAATTTATTTTACCGACACGACCGTGATAAAGGTTAAGTCTAAGTCTCCAATGTGTTTTATTTGTATTTCGTCTTCGTACGTGGTGCCTTGCTTTCCTTAATTTTCCTTTTTTTTAAATTCTCTTTTGTTCTCTACGATTTTGTTCAAAAAACAGCCTTTTTCAAGGCTTTTAAGAGATTGCAGTTTGTGGATATGTAAGTAACTTTTTTGAATTTTTTAATTTAAATATGATTTAACATGCTCATTGCTAACCTAAAATAAGATGATGCATTTACATTATAATTTTATAAACTATGTATTTTTTGTTTTTATTGCAGTAGTCTTGAAGATTTGTAATTATCACTTGTCAAGAACTGGTGTGAAATTGTGAAAATGAGTCATGGTTCGTATTGTATTTCCAGATATTGTTATAATAACAAATTCGACAATCCTGAGATAGCTTTCTTTCAACTTCCAAAAACGCCTTCGATGTAAGTTATATTTTTTGTTGTATACTTAATTATGTACAGCGATCTTTAAACTTCTTGTCTAGTAGCCCAGTCGTTTGATAAAACATATTTTTGATAGAAAGTATTTAAAACTAAATGTCAAGTTAATTTGATATTTAAAAGTCAATGTCAATTAATTATTACAAATGGGTTCGTCAATAAAACGAAGAATTTGAAAATGGGAAATGGCAATATTTGGTGCATTTTTGTTGTTATTAATTGACACTGCCAAATCGATGTCACATTTTTTAGTTTTAAATACTCCATCAAAGACATGCATTGTAATATTTGTTATTTTCATAAGCAGAATTACATAAAGTATTTACTTGTTTATTAATATTTATTAAACGTTTTAGAGCAAAGAAGTTGAATTAGCTGATCGTGAGGATTTGCTTGTGGATGATAATTATTTGAGTAAAAACTTACAGTTATATAGTAATCACTTTTCTTCTGAACAATTTAAGAAGACTTATCCTCGAATGTTACTGTTTTCGAATTCCATACCAACATTATTATTGGAGAAAAAGAAAATGCCCAAGAAAAACGACAACCATCACTGTCATGATAGCAAGATAATAGAAGAAATCCACGAGTCTTCTGGCAAGAAAACAGGTCATTTCTTAGTTTATTTATCTTTTTAAAAGTATAAGCAATGAAGGGTAGGTGTGTTACATTTTTGAAACTAATTTTTCAGTTATCAATAATGTTCTTTATTGTATAGTGCAAATTTTAGTAAAATGTACTTTATAGATGTGGAAAATATTCAGTGTGAGGATAGCTCGAAGCACTCCAATCAGTCCAGCAGTGTCCAATTGCCTAACAGCCCAGTTAGATTACAAAAGAGGAAGTTGGAAGCTGAGACTGATAATGCTACACCAGCTTCAATAAAAAAATCAAAAATTTATTCCAATGGGGATCACAAAATAGGTCAGACACTTAGCAATGGATTAAAGCCCTCCCCAGCTGACCATCTAATTCATTCCATTGTACACTGTTTTGTTATTAGTTGTCAAGTGTGTAGTTTAGATAAAATCAATAATGTAATTAATTTAGTATTTTACAATTTGCAAGGAATGCATTTTGCAGTTTTATAGCATTAAATTGTAATTTGGAAGTTTGAAGTGTGGCAGTCAGGGGGTCATAAATTGGGGGTTACCTGTACAGAATAAATGTGAAATTTACACAATACACCTAACTACATTTAGTTTGATCACTATCTATTTCATATTAATTTCATATTACAGTTGATGCTGTGCAAACTTCCTCTACTCTTAAGAAGTCTAGAACCAGAAACCCAAAAGTTTATTCACTGAGAACAGCAAAAAGGTTCTTAAAATATAAACTCAAAAGTAATGCTCTAAGATGTAAGCTGTTTAGAAGAAGAAAGAATCCAGTGTGTATTTGTGGTAATAAGGGAGATGCTATTTCTAAAAACCGAATTAAAGTAGCAAGGCTAATAAATGAATCTAGAAACTTTCTAAGTGAAGAAGCTCACATATTATTCACGCATCAATTGAAATCGTTTTTTAAAAATAAGTACAACATGAGGTATACTGATGCAATGAAACGTTTGTGCCTCATGTGGTATTACTCGTCACCAAAAGGTTATAAGAATTTGATGCAAACTTTAAATTTACCAACACCAAGAACAATAAGAAGATGGCAGTCTTGCATACAAATGGACCCTGGTATTAATAGCCATATCTTAGAATCAATTAAACTGTATTTTAAACAATTTCAAGGAAGGGAAGAACAGAGAAAATTAATTACTCTCATATTTGATGAGATAAGTCTAAAAGAAGAAATACATTATGATGCTAGTAAAGATAAGATCATCGGTGTTGTAGATACTGGCAAGATTCGCACTAATGATAAAGCGAAGACTGCACTTGTGTGCATGATAAAAGGAATTGTTTATAATTTCAAGTGTGTTTTAGGTTACTGGTTTTTGGGGGGGGGGGCAAGAGACGTCACCAAATATGAAGGAGATTGTTATGAATTGTGTAGATGCAGCTAATAGTGCTGGTTTAATTGTGAAAGCTTTGGTGTGTGATCAAGGGCCTGCGAATCAAGGCTTAGCAACTAAGTTGGGTATTACCACTGTAAAAACTTACTTTACATATCAGAATAGTAAGATATATTTTATATATGATGTACCACATCTTTTGAAGAGTACACGAAGCATGCTAGCGAAATATAATTTATTATACAAAGGCAAAGCTGTTAGCTGGTCCCACATTATAAAAGCAGTAGAGTCAGCACAGCCTGTGCGACTGAGGCTAATTCCAAAAGTTTTAACAGAACATTTAAATATGACCAGCTTTAATGCCATGAAGGTAAAATATGCTGCACAAATATTCAGCGATTCAATGAGTGTAGCCCTACTGGTATTAAAACACCTTGGCGTGCTTGACAATGGTTCTGAACAAACCTCTATTTTTGTGAAGGATATGGACAGCCTTTTCGACTGCCTTAATAGTCTTAAGTTAGATGAAGACAAGATTAAATTAAGATATGCCATGACCGAACATTCACCTCATGCAAAGATATTGGAAGAAATGAAGCAAGCTTTTCAAGACTGCAAATTTATTGGTGCTAAAAGACCTGCATGTTTAAAAGGTTGGCAAATAACAATTGCAAGTGTTTTACAATTAGCTGAGGAACTGCGTAACAGCCATGGAGTTCCGAAATTATTGACACGCAACTTAAATCAAGATTCACTTGAAAATCTGTTTGCAATTGTACGTCAACAACATGGTTGCTGCAAGAATCCAAATGTGCAGCAATTCGAAAATGGATTGCGTCATAATTATATAACAACTATCACAAAATTATCATGCAATTCAAATTGTGAAGCTGATTTCACAACATCTCTATCTATTTTATCAGATCTGTCCAAAAGACATAAAGAGGAATTAAAACAACCACAGAAAGCTGATATATCAACGACCACTGTACCATCCTCAGATTCAGATATACCTGAACTCTTAGAGAACATATCCTTAACTGACGATAATGCAATTTATTATGTTAGTGGATATGTATCTAAGAAATTCTTAAAGTTGCATGCATGTGATGAATGCAGAAACATTTTATTAGATAAAGCAAAATTACTAACTGGAGAACATCAACTTTTCACCTACTTCAAACAAAGTGACCAATTAGAACCTCATCAAGGACTATTGTTTGTTTCAGACGAAACTTTCCAATTTTTAAAAATTGTTGAAGCAGTACACAACGAATAATTTTCAAAATTATTGAAAAGTATTTCTTTGACTGAAGATTTACTAAAAATTATTAAACAAAAACTGCATGCTCACAATTTTTCATTTAATTTATGTTCAGAAGATTCCACTGAATTGTTTTTACAAACTTTTGTAAAAATGCGTAATCACTGGGCTACTCGCATTGAAAACAAAAGTAAAATAAAAAAAGTTGTAAATAAAAATCAAAAATTACAAAATGTTTGTCATGAGTAATTATAGATATATGTAAATGGCTTGTTATTTAGGTTAATTAATGTATTTCTTTTATTTAAGCAATGTTTTTAATTAATAAAGAGTTACCTTTTTCAAGTTTATTTAGTCTGTATTGGTTTACTGATAATCTTTATCAAGAGAGAAGGTGTCCTTAAGTGTAAATTATAAATTTATTTTTTCAAGATTATATTTTTCAAAAATTATTAGTTATACAGATTTTTATGTAAATCATTCCTGTAATAAATAATTTGATTTGAAAATCATTAATTACATTTTATTCTATAATTATAAAAGTTAAATTATTTACTGAAGAGCGTTGGATTTGTAAATACAATACCGCCGATGACCAAATCCGCGTAGATTTAAATTTCCCGGTAAATTTCCGTGCTATTGCACGTGGCGCTCCCATAAATAATGGTGCCTCAAATGTTAACTAACGCTTAAAATCTGGTCGTTTTTTCCTATATACTTCTTATGGCCGTTTCCTATCTTACCCCTCCCTAATCTTTGCACGCGCTCTCTTGAGTTGTGACTACGAAAGGGGTGAGATGGACCGGGAGGAGCTCTTGAGTTGTGACTACGAAAGGGGTGAGATGGACCGGGAGGAGCTCTTGAGTTGTGGCTACCAAAGGGGTGAGATGGATCCGGAGACTGTAAAATTACTTTCCTGTTGACGTAAAATACATTTTTGATTTTTATTGAAAAATACCATGTTAAGGGTGAAGTGAACTTAATTATCTATTTTTAATTTTATTTTATGTTTGTGATTATGCTGAGGTAGACGAGATTTAAACAGATATTAAAAATTACTTGTAAGAAACCACGTGGCTTTCTTTGTGCTTATGTAACAATCATGCATCTTATGTAGACTTTTAATGTTTATTCAACTGTTTTATGTGTTATTAATGCAGGCATTTTGAATGCTTTTAAGATCATCATATTTTACTAAATATATTTTTCTGTGTTACAATAATTGTGAAACGAAATTAAGAAAGCTTTTGTATTGTATGCATTTATCTTGTGATCACAGATAAAGTTGAAAGCATAATGGAATTTAGTTTGGTTCAGATGTTTTAAATATTACAAAACAACATACTAGACGATTAGATTTATTTTCATACACTAGCATTTGTTAACAGGGATGTTCTGATGCTCAACTGTGATGTGGGCACCCGTAAATATTATAAAACGCACATGAATTTAATGGTCGATGGCTCTCTTTATTAAAGTGTGAACTGCCTTGGTGGTATCTTAACATTTTCATCCGTGGTGGCAGTCTACATTCTCCATTGTTTTGTGTGTTTATTTGTTATAAATGTTTTCTCTTGCAGCATTTTCCACCCTTGGGCAGCAGTTATTATTATGTACTATTTATGGCACGAAGCACTATAATATAGTTCCGTGCTTTTATTTATATATTTATTGCGGGGAATGATAGACTGTTCACAATTTTTGGCTACGGCCGGAGGCTAAGGAGCTATTTTAATAGAGTACGGTCTCTTCCTTTTGTCTTTGCTAACATACTCTTCAGTTTTGTTTGATGATGAGTGCTATAAGTACGTATCCGAGTAATGGAGAGAGCAGGACTAGTTTAATTTATGTCGCAACCGGTGAACTTGCAATGTGCATTATGTTGTGTGTTCTGAACATTCATTTTATCATTTGTTTATCTCTGAATTTCACCAAGTTCTTATGCAATGAACTTATGCCAACTTATCGCTTATTATGTGTTTTGTCTTATTTATAATTATTTTTTTTGCTAAGTATTATTGGTTATGTTGGTACCATATTATTGCTTGCTTTTATTTTGCATTTAATTATTTTATTGAATATTGCTGTGTCTTGTTGGTTTCAAGTTGGGACCGTTTATTTATATATTTGTGCATTAAAATTTGTATTGTTTGTTTTAAAAGAATCTTCGGAGGTTTCTTGCTGGTTCTTCCTCCGAACTGATACCTGAACCAGTGTAAAAGTTTATTCGGCTTGCACAACATAATTTAGCAGTCAATATACAACGTTCTATTTTAACTATAATCTGTGTTTTATTTGATTTCCTGTCTTCCCCACTATCGTTAGTAACCAGTGTATCAAGTTTTAGGGAATTTTAGAAACACAACGTAGGGTAGGTAAATTGGTTTGACGATCACGATTGGCCACATTGATTCTGGGGTTAGCTTTCAGTAAGATTTGGGAGGGAAATTTAAATATTTGTCAGGACCTGGAGCTTGGGATACTACAACTGTAATTAAAGATTATTGATGAATGAATAGCTGTCACGTTGAAGAGGGGGAAGAGGATTGAAATTGCAAATGAGATTTCCACATCAAAAGTATGCTTTGATTGGGAGGAGGGAGTGGTTAAGACTTTAGCCTTGCACTATATAATGAAAATAACTAAACAACTATATTACTCAGATAAATAAATAAATATAAATGCTGAATGTTGTTAAATATTTCCATTTTTTAAACCCAACTTAAAATTTGATTCAACAGAAAAAGGACTGTGACATTAAGAACCAACCAATTACCCCCGCAACTCCTGCAATGTGGGTGGGAGCACAAGTTGAATCTCATTGCTTCCACTATTTCCTTTCAACTCTGCAATTAATCATTTGTTCTTTATTGTTTTATCATCAGTTTATGCAAAACAGCAACTGTAACTTTCAAAATTGTATTTTTCCTAGTATTAATGAATAACGAGGGTATGGTTTGCACATGTTTAAATTACGAATCCAAATTCCATTCAGAAGAATGTCTTATTATTTTTCGGTTGTAAATTATGGGATATGAAAGAATTTTTGATACAAAAGAAACTTCTAAACTGTAATACAATAATGCACTTCTGAAAAACCCTAATTGTGTTTCCTAGAAATCTATAAACTGAAAATGGTCACTTTCTTAAAGGAAAAGTTTAAACTGCTCATTGTTAATTTTGTATTGACATTAGTTTTGTTCTTCATTTCTTATGAGAAAGTTTGCGCGGTTATTAAACTGTTGCATATCTGCATATTTTATTTTATTTGTGTTCTAAATTTCCTTTAAATATCAAATGTATTTGTTTAATTCAATATTTAACTAGTTCAAAAGTTCTTTCAAAAATCATTATTGGTATAACAGTAAGTATTATTACACAATAAATAAAACTATGGACCATTACATTAATATAAAGATTCCATATTGTTATTAAATACAAACCTTAACTTTGTTTATCCTAGATAATCGTTTTCTCAACTGTAGAATCTTTCAGAATGAAATAGTATACGTAACATAAAACTTCAAACTAGTGAGTTGAAATGAATGCTTAATAGAGGTAGTGGAAATTCAAACATTCTACTAAATAGTTCAATCAATTTACACGTTTTTTGGAAATAGCACTGAAAGACTTTGGACATCATAATCAGTCAACTTCAAAGAAGATTTGAAAGCTTTTGTAATACAATTTCAAAATTTAAATTCCCGATTCCGAATACTTTGGTCACTTTGAGCAATGAAGAATTAGTGACGAAGGCTAAAAGCCTACAGAAAATGTATGCAGATGATTAATTGCCAAGTGTTTCCCTAAACAGCTTCTTTGTTTCCGGAATGTCCTAGAAACTAAAATAATTGAGAAAATTAGTATAACAGAAACAGTTCATTTGTTAATAATAGAAAACTATTGCACAGCCTGTAATTTACCAGAAGTGTGTACAGTTTTGTATTTATTTTTAACATTGCATTAACATTTCAACTTATTATTTTGTCACTGGTCTGCACTTTGATGTCACACATTTCAATTATTGCTCATAACTTCCTTATATCAGATAAACTTCCGAGAAATTACACACAAATATAAATACCTGAAAACTTCAATTTGAGACAAACTTGTTTTTTGTGTTGTGATCCCCTTTAAGAAATATGACAGATATAAAAAATCTAGTAAAATCATTTGCAAAGTAAATGTTTATAGAAAAAGCCTTTTCAATTTTAAATAAATTTGTAGAATATTAAAACGTGTATATCACTGTAGACTATATTGTTCCATATTTTATCTTTAATACATATATACAAATAACAAATTAATTAATAAGGAATTTCTATTTTTTATTTGTTTACAAGAAGAGCCCCATTTACACTCTTGCAGGGGGGGGGGGGCCTTAATTGGTTGTTACACCAGATACAGCCTGCCACTTAGAGTTAGCTAGTGGACAATCATGTTCAGAAGCAAGCAGCAATTGGCAGCGCTGTTGGTGAAGGATTTCTGGATGATCAGTAGTGAATATCAATTTCTGAAGAGGCAAAGCCTGATTGCTGCTTCTGAACACAAGCAATAATAAGTAGAGTTCAAATAGATCTGAAACCTCAGCAACAAAATGACACTATTGCTCTTGTAAGTAATTTTGTATGTCCCATCTGAGCTTGTTTTGAATTTGTATTTTATGCCTTGGATATGTATAACTCAAATAAAAATTTACAAAAAACCATTTTCAACTTATTTTTCATAAAAATATCAACTTAAGAGCAATTTCTTCCTTTTAGCCTTCATCTTCATTGGGGCCAAAATACTCAGCAACAGCTACACAAATGACAGAAACTTATTATTTTACTAAATAGTTTCGACATAAAAGTACTAGCTTATGTAACCACTTATGCTTTTATAGCTCTAATTTGTAGAGAAGATGTTATTAGTATTATTTTCAACATGTATTCTACCTTTTGCTTTATACAGGATATGTTATTATAGACTAATGTGCCTGATATTTTCTAGTCAAATACAATTCCTATGAAAATGCATTTGTGCTAATTATGCCTTTAAGGTACAGTATTTTTTTTTCCATTAATCTTGAGAACGGGAGAAAATGGAACTCAATTCTTTCATTACCATTAACAATTAGAAAGAAAAAGCCTGGTTTAGATGTCAGGAGTAGAAAACGTTTAAAATAATGTGAACATCAAATAAAATGAGTGGTAATAGTACAGCACTTAAAATTATTTTATTAAAAAATAATAACAGTAGATTATTTCAATTATTTATTAAATAACCATGTGAAATTACAAATACGGTTCAGGGAATTCAAATGTTACTTCCCTACCAGTTAACTTCTTGTACACAGAGGCAAATGTATCCACCTATCAAGAAAATAATATTAATTAATTAAAGTAAACGTATCACATTTTTGTATTTAAAAAGATACCTTGTGAAGCAAAACGTTTAAAAAATATTCATACCTTGTGTTCAATAGTTGTTTGTTGATTTTTATCAAGATGTACCTTGATAAGCTGTGATCCATCTAACTTAACACGAATACGTTTACCCACAATTTCAGCTGGGAAAACTAAATCTTCTAAGATAGCATCATACACAGCAGTCAATGTACGAGAACGAGGACGTTTCTGCTTGTTCTTAGTGCGCGTCTTACGTGTTGGCTTAGGTAAGATTTTACGTTCACCAACAAATACTACATGTTTACCGCTAAACTTCTTCTCCAACTCTCGGACCAATCTGGTTTGAATCTTTTGAAATTGTTTAAGTTTAGGCATTGGGACATAAATAATGATAGACTGTAACAAAGAAAAAAAAATCTATTAAAAAACTTGTTACTATCAAACCATCTGGTGCAAAAAATAATATCATATCAGTTAAAAATTCATAACCATGGTTAATACTTCGGTGTCCTAAGTTACCTCATCATTAAATCTCTGTACTTTATGTATTAAAAACAAAAATTGTTTATGATGCTAATAACTGAGAAAGAGTCTTGTAGTACAAACCTTTTTGTTATTGAGTTCGATTTCCCTTGCCTTAGTAATATGAAGTTCCCTCAACTGAGCTTTGAGGTCAGAATTCATTTCCAATTCCAAAAGGGCTTGGGAAACCTGGAGTTCAAACGGATCCGGCTCCCCGCCGCCTGATTTTATTATTTTAGCCGACATCTATAACGAAAATACATTAGTACTACACATAAAACAACATGTACATATTGACTTTATTATCAGTATATAACCTCAATATCCGTACGTGACTTTAAAAATTGTAATTTTTACATGCAAATTTAAAACCCACTAAAAACCTAACTAGAATTTAATAAGAACACATTGAAATAGTGAACTGATTATTAAACATTAATATTAATAAGAACAAGCCGCTTTTCATTAACCTCCACAACATGAACACAAAACTTTAATCACCTATTATTATGAGAAACACAAACCATCAAAATTAAAGTATCGTAGATAGTGACAGAGAAATCAACCTAGACACAACTACAATTAATATTTGTTATTAAAAAGCGCTAATTCTTATTAAGATTTCTTCAAAACACTATGAAAATACGAACGAAACGTGTACCTTGTCATTAACTTGTAAAAAGGAAAGATGTTGGGATCTGGGAACTAACTAGTTTAAACACAAAAATATCTTTTCCCCTAGATATTTTTTATTCTCCCGCCAAAAGAGTTACTTTTGATTTTACACCAAATGAAATTACTTCAAATTTTATTAAATGCAGTATTTACTCAAAATCTTTTAATATTTCGTCACTGTCAGCAGTCAGCACTCTGATCACACAGTAACCTCTTTTTACAGCAAGTTCCGTAAAAAATAATTAATAATAGTAGTAGTATACTGTGAAAGCTAGGTCATCGCATTATCAACTATTCTTGCGCCAGAAAATTCTGGTTAAATTAATGTGAACAATTTATTTTCATTATTTTATACTTCTAATGTGAAAAATCAAGGAATTTCTAGAAATGTTTATTTAAATCTGAATTTAGAGTAGCAGTTGCAGTATGAACATTTTTTTAAAATCTTAACCGCCATCTTTACACCTAAGGTTCCCTTTGAAAAAATACAGGGACGTAATTCACTAGAAATTTTACTGAGGTTCGCTTTTGAATTTACCAACTTATTTAAAAAATATTTTTTTATTTGGAACTAAAATATGTTATAAAAGTTTAATAAAATAAAGAATTTATGCAACGATTATTAGTAGTAATGACGTAATTACAAATAGGATGATCTTATTTTTTTGCTTTAAATGTGCCCAGTATTTTACCAGACTTTTAAAATTAATATTTTCTGTAAATGATAGTAATTTTTCTAACTGCCATCTTTTCGTTTTGGAGGTGTTACTCCCTATATCCCCCCCCATCTCTTATAGCTACGACCCGAAAAAAATACCTATCTAGTCACTAGGAGTTTTTCTTATCATTAAAATGCATAATTTAAAATATAATAAAATTTTCCTTTACAATACCTTATCCCATTTAAATGAGGTTGCCATTCCCGTCTTTTATTTTCTCACGCCACTCCTGCCTGTTTAGATCATCTTCTCGTCTCTAATCTTTCTTTCGGAGATCTTCATTCATCTTGTCCTTCCATCTCGTCTTTGACCTCTCCCTCCTCTTTCTGCCACCAACCTTCATAATCTTCTCAACTCTTTTCCCAACGCAATCCTCATCCCTTCTTTGCACATGCCTGAAACATCTTATAGCCTGCTCTCTTGGATCTTTCTACCAACAAGCCCAACCTTGACCAATCCTACGATAAGCTCATTCCTGATCATGTCCTCCCTAGTTACTACACGCATCCACCTTAACATCCTCATCTCATCCACTTTAATTTTCTTTTCTTGAGTCCTCATAACAGACCACTTCTCCGCTTATACACCTTTTTTTCATCCTGCAGCTCACATTTCTATCACATAGCACTTCAGTTATCTCCCTTCAATTTAACCGTCCGCAGTTCACTCTATGCCGAATTTCTGCATCCAACCCTCCATTAATCTGTACATTCAACCCGAAGTACTTAAATGTCTTGATGGATGGTATACACCGTTCACGATGTTTATGGATCGTAATAGGCCATGCTTTCATTTTGTAGGTTGGAAGTGTTTGCCTCAGCGCAAATATAGCATCCGTCGTTCCTTTCCTGGCATGAACCCAAATTGCTTCTCCGACATCTCCGTCTCCTGCCTCATCCTTCCTTCAATGACTCTTTCCCATCAGACCTTCATAGTATATGACATTAGCTTTATGCCTCTATATAGTTCCCACATTACTGCACATCCCCTTTTCCTTTATATATGTTGGTATACAACGTTAACGATGTTTCTGGGTCGTAACCAAAGAGTTTATAAGATGTAGGGAGATAACCTCCCCAATATCAAGTAAAGTGACGGTCGCTATTTTAGTACGCACCACACCGTACACTGTATCATGTGCGCCTAGCAGCAATAGCAGTTTGTGTGTTTGCTTCTAAAGAATTTTTAATTTTTCTCCTAACAT